>QEPC01000727.1:315859-348927 GCA_003113815.1 Sphenodon punctatus
CTATAGTGTACCTGGATTTCCAGAAAGCATTTGATAATGTCCCTCATGAGAGACTCTTGAGAAAATTAAAATGTCATGGGATAGGAGATAGTGTCTTACTATGGATCAGAAACTGGTTGAAAGATAGAAAGCAAAGGGTTGGACTAAATGGGCAGTTTTCACAATGGAGAGATGTAAAAAGTGGTGTGTGTCAGGGATCTGTATTGGGACTAGTGCTATTTAATGTATTCATTAATGATTTGGAAAAGGGTGTTAAGAGTGAGGTGATCAAATTTTCAGACGACACCAAGTTATTCAAGATAGTTAAAACATGAGCAGACTGTGAGGAACTGAAAAAGGATTTTACGACACTGGGTGCCTGGGCATCTAAATGGCAAATGAGATTTAATGCGGACAAGTGCAAAGTGATGCATGTAGGGAAAAATAATCCAAACTATGCATACACAATGCTGGGTACTAAACTAGGAGTTACCACTCAGGAAAAGGATCTGGGTGTAGTTGTGGACAATACAATGAAATCCACAGCACAGTGCGCAGCAACAGTCAAAAAAGCAAACAGAATGTTAGTAATTATTCGGAAGGGTATAGAGAATAAAACTGAGGAGGTAATAATGCCTCTATACAAATCAATGGTACAACCGCACCCCGAATATTGTGTGCAGTTCTGGTCACCCCATCTCCAAAAAGACATTATTTATTTATTTATTTATTTATTTAAGTGCATAGACAAAGCCATTGCACTAAAACATAAACAAAAGACATGCAAAAAAGACCGACTACATACAAAACATACCTATCTGATTAAAAACAGACATACAGTAATAACCAGCACTCAAATCCAACCAAATAAGTAAAGGGGGTGCCACAGAGATCTGGGGATGTGATGGCTCAAGGCCTTCCTTCCATCTCAGAGGGTGCAGGGGCCTTCATAGCTGCTCTCAGGGCAAATACTTTGAAGAGAAACCAAGCCACTTTCTTGGTCATGATTTCATCCCGCCCTGACAGAAACATCGTCAGTGCCTGATGGTCAGAACTCAGTAACCAAAGATTTGCATAAGAGGAGAGCCATCTAATTCGGAGACTAGCATACAGTCCACAATAAAATAGTATGTGTGCCAGGGAGTCTACCGCTCGCAGGGGGTAGTCACATAGACAAGAAGATGAGCGTCTTCCCTGGAAGCAGCCTTCCGTCTCTCCCAAAGGAAACACACCCATCCTCGCCATTACAAAACACCTCCTCACAGAGGGGCTCAGCTAAAATGAAAGATGCGGTCCTGGGGAGGGTGAATACTCATGTAGCCCTAAGACAGGGCCAGCGAGATCTTGATTCTGAGAGAGGTCGTTTCTTCTTGCACTGTGATATCAACCAACCTTTGATCAAGGGCATGGAAGGACTCCCGTATGAGGAGAAGCTTGGTAGGTTGAGACTGTTCAGCTTGAAGAAGAGACGACTGAGAGGAGATATGATAGAGGTCTATAAAATCATGAGTGGTGTGGAACTAATAAACAAGGAGCAGTTATTTACTCTCTCTGCCAGTACTAGAACTAGGGGACACTCCATGAAACTCATGGGTGGCAAGTTTAAAACAAATAAAAGACAAAAAAAATATTCACTCAGCATATAATTGGGTTGTGGAATCTACTTCCAGGAACAGTGGTAGGGCCAGTACTATAGCTGAGTTTAAAAGAGGTTTGGACAAGTTTCTGGAAGATAGGTCCATTAGCAAGCTATCAGCCAGACAGGATCAGGGAAGATGACGGGAGCTGGGGGAAAACAACAGGGAATGGATCCCCCATTGTGAACTGTTGGGTGCTCTTCCAAGCCACCGTGATTGGCCACTGTCGGAGACAGGATGTTGGGCTAGATGGACCATTGGTCTGACCCAGTATTGCACTTCTTATGTTCTTAAAGTATGTATTAATGTATTAGTATTCTTTATTCACTGTGCAGGCTACAAGCCATGACAGTAGTCAAAACATATGACACAATACATTATCCAGCACAAAATCTCACGATAAGTTAAAATAGTATAATATCATGACAACCAATGAATCATATTATCTGTTCACCATGATACATTAAAACATTTAAATAAATCAAGTCAAGATAAAATTAAAATGTGAAGATAAAAATAATAAATGATAATTAGGACTCAAACCTGGACAGGCACTATATACATATACCAGCCCAGGAATCCTAGACAGAGTTAAGTTTAAACTTAGGTTATTAACCTTATTTTATAAATCATGATGGTACATACTTGTACTTCCAAGTAGTTATTACGGTCCATCCAACCCCCTACTTGTATCCCATTTTCAAATGCCAAAAGCTTGAATAGCAACCACCCCTACAATTCATGACCCCCCACAGAGCACTACCAGTGTCCACCCTGCCAGATTAACTTAACCCTTATTTAAACATTCAATTAGCACCATATCATACAAGTCACATCATCATTAACAGAAATTATCCTTATTGTTTTTAACATAAAGTGCATGTATTGTCACAGACCTTTTAACAAAAACTGCAACATGGTGGAATCTAATTGTACTATGATCTCCTAAAAGGAAGATCACGTTCTGGATCTGGAGATATTGCAAATTCAGGCAATTTAAAAAATAATAATTTTATAATCGTTTTTCATTGGGTGCAATTCTTAATACAAACAAGTATGATCCATTGACCGTTACATACAAACATATAGTCCTCAGACAACCTGGTCAAAACCTGTATCAACCTGGTCAAAATAAGACCTCACATTTTCCTTTACTAACATCATCAGGTGTATAAATTTGTCTTTTCCCTGTCATTGCTCATAAGTCTCTAATCTACCAAACTCCTTACTCTTACGGTCTATAGGAGTCAGAATTGAGAATCAAAGAGGTTATGCCAATCTTTGTCCATTTTCTTCCCATCAAACTCCTGTATGATGGCATCCAGGTCCTTTTGAAATGTTGAAGGTTATCATGTAGGCCTGAGTACAATTTTTCCATAGTAAGCGTAAATCTTAGTCTGTTAATCCATACATCAAAGGAAAGCTCCAATTCAGTTTTCCAATGTTTCACTATGACATATAGGGCAGCCAGAAACAGCATCTTACAGGATTGCTGCCTTGGCTGCAAATTCTTTACCTCAGGAAAAAGGCCCAGTAAAGCCACCTCTGGTTTAAAGGGGATTACCGATCCATTATTTAATTTGCCACCTTCCAGACCTTAATCCAGAATGACTGCACCTTCCAGCAATCCCACCAACAATGGGTGTTTTCAGATGTTACGAGATCACAGTCAACCACAGTGGACCACACTCAACCCCAAGAGGGCCCAGAACATCTGTTTGGCTAGGGATGGGCGAACAGATCGTGGTTTGGGTTCGGCCATTCGGTTCGGCTGCGTTCGGTTCGGCCGTTCGGTTAGTTTGCTGGGTTCGGGTTTGGCCGTTGGGTTCGGTCATTCGGTTCAGGTTCGGCCATTTGGGAAATGTTTTGTTATGGGTTTTGTTGTTGTTTTTTATATGTTTTTTTGGTTTTTTATTTGGTTTTTTTGTTTTTATATGGGTTGGGTTTTTTTTTAATCTAATATTATATATATATATATATCTACACTAAATCTAACTGCTATTAACTATTCTAAATGCTATGAACTAAATGGATTATCTAATAGGTACACAGGCCTACTCCTACAAACACTAAAACTAAATCACTAACGCTATCTCTATCATTAAGCTAACTCCTACAACTGTCTACTCTCTCTCTCTCTCTCTCTATCTATCTGTCTATCTATCTATCTATCTATGGATGGAATGGGGGAGGAATCACAAACAACACAAGGTTTCAGTTCAAGGTTTAAGTTTCATTTCAGTACAAAACTGAAATGAAACTTAAAGCAATCTAATAATCCTACTCTAAATGAAAAAATAGGGGAAGGGAAGGGAATCTGGGATATATGGGAGAGGGAAATGATTCAATGGAGGGGGGAGGGAGGAAGGAATATTGAACACAGGGAGGGGTAAAAACAAAAAATAACCACTAAATCTCTCTAAGCTAAGTTAAATAAATGAATGAGAATATCAGGGTAGATGGGTTGGAGGGGTGAAATGGGAGGAGGATTGCAATGGATTGGGGAGCTGGGAAATGCTGGGAGAGGGAGCCTTCTGAAACGGCGGCTGTTCAGGAACAGTGACTAGCTCAGAAGGTGTTGGGAAGGGGGGAGGCAGATAGTTTCATTTCTTGCAAGCCTCTCCAACCCTGGTGCCTGGAAGTCTGCTCCTCAGTGACTACCCCTCCGTGTCACATTTGACCTTCCAGTGAACCTTTTTTTGCCACCCGAACTCACCTGAACGCGATCCGAACTGACTGAACTGTTTGGTCATTTTGACGTTCGGAATTGAGTTTGATTTGGTCAGTTTGTGTTCGGATTCGGGTTTGGTCGTCGGAACAGGCCGAGTTCAGGCCAAACTCTGAACCTCCGAACCTCATTAGCCCATCCCTATGTTCGGCGGGCGCCAGATGTTCACCACAGACAATACCCAGCAGGGGTCAAAATTAACCACCCTTCCGGAGGTCCGGCCCGGACCATCTCCGAAAGCGTGGTCAAAGCAATTCCCACTGGGAAACAACAAAACGTATTGAATGAACAGCAACCACCGGCTGGAATCAAGCAAAATGATTCCCAGCTGGGGACAAAGCAAGCAGCATCACTGCCAGGCAACAAGCAACAACACAGGCCAGGGAGGGAGATTTAAAGGGCACACAGTAGCAGGGGAACGTGGCGGGATGGAGCAAGGTGGGAGAGGAGAGAGGAGGACGAGAAAGCAAGGGAGGAGGTGGAGGAGGCGCAGGCAGAGGAGGTGGTTGTGCTGCACATGGAGGCAGTGGGGGGAGAGCAGCAGCGGCAGCTGGGACAGGCCACCCCAGTGCTGGCAACCAGCCCAAGGAACGAGGCACCCCGGAAATGGGTAAGGGGAGCGAAGGGGGGGGGAGGAAAGCAGCACAGGGGCACCAAGGGGGGTTGGTTGGCCAGCAGGTGGGGGAAAGGGGAGGGCCGTGGGGCTGAGACAACCCGGAAACCAACCCCCCCTCTTACGACCCACAGACATGGAAATGGGCCCGGGAGCCCAAGCCCCCAGAGGAGACGGGTGGAGTGCAGGCGGAGGAGGAAAAGGAGGAGGATGACTGGGACCAGGAGGGCTCACGCGGGAGATGGCCATACCACCGAGGGGGGCAATGGGGGCACAGGGAAACCCAGGACTTTATCAGGATCTGGGGGACCCTGGAGCACCAGCTGGAGCTAGTTGTGAACCAGTGGAATGAGCACATCTACCAGAAGATCGTGCGGGACATGGAGGTTGTGGGGCACCATAGGACAGTGGCCCAGTGCTGCTTAAAGGTCAAGGAGCTGAAGAGGGGGTACAAGGTCATTAAGGACAACAACTGGAGGTCCGGTCACGGAGCCCGGACCACCCCCTACTATGATGCCCTGGACCGCATCCTTCAAATGAAGGGGTCCATAGTTACCCCATGCCTCATGGGGAGCACCGTGGTCCAGGGCAGGGAACAGGCCAAAGTATCCCTTCCCTCACTGCCCCCCTAGAAGGCACAAGCTCCACGGGTCCCTCCCCCCAAGAGAAACGCCCTGGGACCTCAGGAACCAGCAGGCCCCCCTCGTGCACTGGCCCCAGCAGCCCCCAGCTGACCTCCAGACCGGGAGGGGCCGAGGCCAGCATACTGGGCGCCCCTGGCCAGGGGATGCAAGGGGACCCCAGAAACACGGAGGGACCGGCCTCGGAAGGTACCAACACCGACATCGAGGGTAAGCGAGTGGGTGGGACACAAAATGGATTAGAAGGGATGGTTTGAGGGAGGGAGGGGGGCACACCAGCCATCAGGTCACCCCCAGCAACCCCTGACACCCGTGACCTTGTAAAGGGAGCCCCGGAGCCACCGGGGAACATGTACTGCCCACCACCACCCACCCCCTCCCATATCTTTGCAGGTCATGCCACGCCCTGGCACCTGGGACAGGCAGGCAAGGGTGATGGCAGCGAGCAGCCCCAGGAGCAGCCAGAGGTCCCAGGTGAGGCACCTTGGCAAGTGGGGGGAGGGGAGGCTGGGGTGGCCGGGTGGGGGACCTGGCCTGAGTGGTGCAGGGGGGAAGTGCTGAGGGACGCCGGGGAAGGGCACAGGCCAGCCAACGGAGGGGGGGCCCATGACCCACCAGCTGTGACATGGGATGGGGGGCAGCCAGTTGGGGCACCTACCAACCCCTACTGTGCACCCCGACAGGGCGACCTGCCGTATCCCAGGAAGGCAGCCTCATGCCCCCAACCCAGTGGATGAGGGAGCACCAAGCACAGGTACGGCACTGGAGGGAGGATCAGGCAGAGGACATTGTCCGCAGTACCACCAATCAGGGCAAGCGGATGATAGCGGCCATCGACCGCATGGAGGCAGCCATTGAAAGGGCCATGCAGCAAGTGGAGGCAAGGGACCGGAGGCTACAGGTGGAGGTGCACCTCGAACTGAGTCAGGAGCACCAGGAGCACATCATGCAGGTGGAGGCATTCGGGCAACTGGAACAGACCATTGACCAGATGGTGAGGGAGCACTCTGCCAAGATGGACCGGTCACATGACATTGGCATCTCGCTACTGCTGCACGTGGGAACCATGAGTGCTTATGTGATGGCAACCGCCCCGCCGGGCAACCTGCCTGCCCCAGCCCCGATGCCAGGCTCCTCGGCGCCCCCACCGCTTCCGCCACGCTCCAGCCTCCAGCACGCCTGCTGGGGCCACGCATCCACCTACCAGTCCCTGTAGGCCTCCAGAGGGAGAAGTCACTCAGGGGGGCCCTCCAGCCCTGGCTCCGCCCACCCTCCCAACACTGCCTGCCCCTCAGTACACTGAAGTCTCCCAGGACATCGTTCGTGACACGGACAGAGGTGGGAGGGCAGCTCCCAGAGCTCCGCAGCACCCACAGGGTGGCCAAGCGGGTGGCCCTGGAGACATGCAGGTCATGGGGGAAGGGGACAAGCTGCCTGAGGGAGGGGACATGGCACTGGGAGGTGGGTGGTGGGGGAACCTCTAGGTGGTGGTCACAATGAATGTACAGGCACCACAGTTGCCTCCGTGGTTCTGTTTATGGTCCCGAGGTTGGGGGCGGGTGGCCATTGAGGGGTGCACCCAGGGTGCTGGTGGGGGTCCCAGGGTGGTGGAGAAGTGGGTGTGCGCCCTCACACCTCAGCCTCCCAGCTGATCCATCTGGCCAGGACAGCATGGATGCGCTTTGCGTATCGGTACTCCCAGGAATTCTCTGCGTTCACATAGAGAGGCACAGGACTGGGAGGGCGCTGGGGCACGGGGTAGTCGAGGGCAGTCCCATCGGTCTCGCACATGTTGTGCAGCACACAGCAGGCTCCGATCACCAGGGCCAAGGTTTCCACCGTGTAGTCCAGCCAGCCCACAAGGCACCTCCAGCGTTATTTGAGGGACCCGAAGGCCCTCTTGACCACGTTCCTGCTTGCACACAGGCGGGTATTGTAGAGCACCTCCACTGGGTTCCTGGCAACCAGGTATGCCTTCATCAGCCACTGGGTGAGTGGATAAGTCGGGTCCCCCAGGATGCAGGGGGGCATCAGCACCCCCTCGATCCGGGTCATCCCCATGTCCGCAAAGTCCCCGTGGTACATCCGGGCATAGAAGGGAGAGATGGTCATGATCCGGGCATCGTGGCTGCACCTGGAGTAGCCCATGTAAATATCTATGAACCGGCCCCGGTGGTCCACAACCGCCTGCAGCTGCAGGGAGTGGTATCCATATACGTTGATGTATTCCGTGGCCTCCCGATCGGATGGGCGGAGGATCTTGATGTGGGTACCATCCATGGCATCCATGCAGTTGGGGAACCTGCCAGCCATGAAGCTGGCCATCACGGTCTCCTGGTCCACCAGCTGGATCGCTCAGTCCAGGAGCACGCCCTCCACCGCCTCGCAGACATCTCACAGGGATCCCGGCAACGGTGCTCACCCCAACACCGAAGTACTACGAGATGAACAGGCAGGAGTCGGGCATTGCTAGGGCCCAGACCCCAATGGCCACCCACTGGACCATGGGAATGTGTGCTTCCGCTCCAGTGAGGGCGTTAAAAGCTCTGCGAGTTGCAGGAGGATGCGCCTTTCCATCCAAAAGTGCACCCTCCAGGCAGCCTTGTCCCACTGACAAGCACCCTGGACCACCGCCCTTGTGCCTGCTCCATGACCCATACCCACTGGTCAATGGGCATAGCAACCAGGACTGTGTGCCCCATGGTCTCCCTTTGCCACTGGAGCCGACCAGCTGCCTCGCGGAAATCAGCAGCCCACTTCCAGGCACAGAGGAGGGCCTGTCAGGCCACCCCGGACACCCGCAGGGCCCTGAGCTGGGCCAGGGAGTACCTGTGCCCGTGGTGGGCTCTCTGGGCTCTAGCTGCATTCCTGGCCATGCACACCCGCAGGTGGGCGCCCAGGTGCACCTCTGTGGTCTGGATGCACAGGAAGTCCTTGTGTGAGCAGTACCACTCTGCGCAGGTGGCTAGGTGCATCACGCAAGCGCCCAGCCATCCCAGCTCCATGGTGAACTGGGCCCTGGGTGGGTTGGAGCTACACCAGTTATAGGCTTCACCTTGTGTTGCCCCACCCCCTGGTTGCACCTTGGCAGCTGGGGGGGGCGGGTCACCCTGACCACCCTCCCGGCTGGCTGGGGCGGCTCCTGCAGGGCGAGTGGGGTGGGGAGACAGCGGGCACCCAATTCTCACACCTGCAGTCCCTTCACAGGGCCTTGTCCATGGTCCAGCCCGTGCCCGGGCATTCGGACAGCAGCTGCATTCCTGCTGTCATCACCTCCCACTTCTCTGTGTTGGCTGCCTGTTGTCATCCCCACCCTGATTAAAGTGTATTCTGTCCTGTGTATGTGCTTGGTTCCAGCAGCTGGGCTGGGTCCGCACCCCACACCTCGCTCGTTTGCCATGCCATGTTGCGGCCTGTGGCCTTATCGCTTGGTCTTGGAGCTCCCCTGCTTCCCCTCCCATCCCTCCAGGACTTGTGGGGCCCTGCTTTCCTTGCTATTAGTCTCTGTCACTTGCTGGACCATGGCTGGCAGCACTACTCCAGGGTTCGCGGGCCCCACCACCCCTGTCGCCCCACATAGTTGGACCTTCCACGAGACCATCGCCTGTGTGACCTGTGGCATTCCCCAGCCCTGCAATTGCTCCTGAGCTGTCCGGACAGCCTCACAGGTGCCTATGCGAGTCTGAGCTCTGGACTGTGCTATTTTGGCTATGAGGCCAGTGCCCGCGATTGCCGGCTGCATGCGGAGGTGCTGGGTCTGCGTCCCTTTCCCAATGGGCGCATCCTGAAGATGAGGTGTTCGCATGAGGGATGATTGATGACGGAGACCATGTTTGCTATCTCTGTGTGCAGCCTGGATGCCTATATGGCCTGTGTGGTGGAGGGGGACCCTGCCCTGGCCGTGTCCTTCTTGTCTGTGTTCACAGGGCCCGTGGGTACCAGCAGTTGCGTGGGGATGTCTATCACCACCTGTTGGATCTCGGTAACCTTCCGTGGCCCCAAGTTGCTGACTATGGCTTGTCGGAGCCCACTGGAGAGGAGTTGGTGGTGCTGGCTGGTGTGTGGGCCTGCTCCAATGTCCAGGTGGGGCTCGCCATGCAGGATCCCTTCGAGGTGTACTGCCTCGTCGCCCACCACATGTCTGCGCTGGGCTACCATCGGCGTGTATACTTCAGTGGCCCCACTTCATGCACCTGGCGGGCCACCTGGCCCCGGGCCCCTTCGTGGCCCCCTGCAGCTGACTGTGAGGCCCCCTGTGCCTTCCGGGCCCTGGATGCTGGCCCCACGTAATGTTTGAAATGTTTGACCGCGTTACGTTTGACTGCATAACGTTTGAACCGCGTAACGTTTGAAATCACCCATAGTAACTGTGTGATATGGGTTTTGCTTGTCAGATGACATTTTTTTTAACCTTTAGAAAGGTGTGCATTTGAATTCTCATGCTGAATTGACTGTACGGTATCACTTTACATTTTTGTAAAAATACATTTGCTGGTTGAGAGATTTTTTCCAAAATATCTTATTCTACTACCTTATATAGTATTATACAAGGAACCAACTTCAGAATAAGACTCTATAGTCATAAATAGTATTATGCATGCACTTTTTTGTTGTAAACAAAAAGCTAATATCATGGGACAATATAACAAATAAACCCATGAGAAAATGTAATTTTGTTAATGATATTCTTTTTGGGAAAATATATTTATATATTTGAAAGAAAAACTGCTTTTATAAGGTTCCAAAATTTGATTGGTTTATGCATTTTTAGTCTTTCATGATATCTTGTTTTTCAAGACTCCTTTTTGGGATCCTTATTGTATTGAAGAAAGCTTTTTATATTTATAGGTAAGAAGTGTTCATAAACATTGCTTATTGTAAACATTTAAGTAACTTTTATGGCTAGGGGTTTCTACCTACATACCCCTCTTGCTTACATTTGTTTGTTATTTATCCAATTGTTTTTAGTTTTTAGTTCGAAACCATCTTTTCATGATGAAGTTTATTTTGAAGCGCGTTGGTTCTTTACAACTGAAGTGTTTTCAGCTTGGACTCTAACGTTAGTGCGGGATGTGAAGTCCACGCCCTTGTCATGGATGGACCATTATCTCCTGCAGGCCAGCCTCTCAGCGCACCCTCTCCAGAAAGGGAATGGACCAGTTATGTTGGTCCGCCCTCGGAGGCTGATGGAACCACAGCAGTTCCAGGAGGCTCTGAGGGAGTTAACCCTGGACCCGGACAGCCACTCTGTCGATGTGCTGGTACAGCATTGGAACACCTTGCTGGGGGAGGCCATCGACAGGGTGACTCCGAGACGTCCCCTGCCTCCATCTCGTCACCGCAGGGCCCCTTGGTTTACCGAGGGGCTGCGGTGTATGAAGCGGGTAGGCAGGAGACTAGAGTGATGATGGTGTCGGACTCGTTCTGAATCTGACCAATTTCTCCATAGGACCTATTTGCGGTCATATGTTGAGGCTGTGAGGACAGCAAAGAAGGAATTCTTTGATGCCTTCATAGCGTCTGCAAAGTCACGTCCAGCGGAACTGCTCTGGGTGGTGCGGGGGCTGATCAGTCCGGCCTCCCTCTGCCTGGATGGGGACCTGTCCCAGGCCCGCTGTGAGGAGTTTGCCATCTACTTTGCAGACAAGATTGCGCAGATCCAGAGTAATTTCGACATCGGGTTGGATGTAGTAGGTGAGGAGCGTGAGGTTATGGAGGCACCGTCTGGTCAATCTTTCTGGGAGGAGTTTCAGGAAGTGACGCCGGCCGATGCGGTGGATGTTTTGGGGTCTGTTCGAGTCACAAGTTGTGAATTAGATCCGTGCCCGTCCTGGTTGGTGAAAGCCTCCAGGGAGACACTGGGGTCGGTTCTGGCGAGGGTGGTTAACGCATCCCTTTGGCAGGGGAGGTTGTCGCCCAGTCTCAAGGAGGCTGTGGTGCACCCCCTGATGAAGAAGACTTTGCTGGATGTGG
This sequence comes from Sphenodon punctatus, assembly GCA_003113815.1. Classification (NCBI taxonomy): domain Eukaryota; kingdom Metazoa; phylum Chordata; class Lepidosauria; order Sphenodontia; family Sphenodontidae; genus Sphenodon; species Sphenodon punctatus. The sequence goes on from QEPC01000727.1 coordinate 327,431, forward strand.
ACGCACTCATCAGTTACCGTCCTGTCTATAATTTTCCCTTTTTAGGGAAGGTTATTGAATGGGCAGTGGCTCTGCAGCTTCAGGCGCATCTGGACCGTATTGGTTTCCTTGAGCCTTTCCAGTCTGGGTTCCACCCCGGCTATGGTACTGAGATGGCAATGGTGGCTTTGGTGGACGATCTCCACAGGGAGATGGATGCAGGATGTTCTACATTCTTGATCCTGTTAGATCTCTTGGCTGCTTTTGATACCGTGGACCATGGGCTGCTGCTAAGACGGCTGCGAGACCTGGGGGGGTTGGGACTGTCCTTGAGTGGTTCAGCTCATTCCTCTCGGGTAGAAGCCAGCGGGTGATGCTGGGAGCTGAACATCAAGCTCCTGGGCTTTGACCTGCAGCATTCCGCAGGGTTCGATCCTGTCTCCGCTTTTGTTTAATGTGTATATGCAGCCCCTGGGGGAGATTGTGAGAGGGTTTGGGGTGTGATGTCACCAATATGGTGATGATACTCAGCTGTACCTCTCATTTTCGACCAACCTAGGCCCTGCTGTCTTGTTGCTTTCCAAATGTTTGGAGGCCGTGGTGGATTGGATGCGGCAGAGCAGACTGAAGCTCAATCCTGATAAGATGGAGGCGATGGTGGTGGGTAGGGCGAGGGAGGTGACAGCTCCTCTGGTAGGGGGTGGTCTGCCCTCTCATAGCCCAACAGGTTTGGAGTCTGGGGGTGGTTTTGGATTTGGACCTCTGTCTGGATCGGCAGGTGGAGGCAGTGGCTAAAGCCGCCTTCCGCCAGCTGTATCTAGTACGGAGGCTGCGCCCGTACATTTCTGGGCCCTACCTGGCCATTCTTATTCACACCTTCATCACCTCGAGGCTAGACTACTGCAATGCACTCTATGTGGGGCTTCCCTTGGTTCTGGTTCGGAGGCTGCAGCTGGTGCAGAATCCGGTCCCTGTCTCCTCACAGGGACGAGGCAGCGGGAGCATATAACACCTGTGCTCCGCACTCTGCACTGGCTGCCTATAGCGTACCGAGTCAGATTCAAGGTGCTGGTGTTGATCTATAAAGCCCTATATGGTCTGGGCCCCTCATATCTTGGGGACCACCTTGCCTTCCACACCTCAGGGTGATCCCTGCAGTCTCCCGGGGGTGCCTTCTTGGAGGTCCCCCGTGTTAAACGGGGGGCCACAATGGAGAGGGCATTCTCGGTGTCCAGGCCGCAACTTTGGAACTCCCTCCCGGAGGAAGCTCACCTGGCCCCAAGTATGAAGGCTTTTCATAGAGCCTGTAAGATCTGGCTGTTCGCCCAGGCCTTCGGAGGGGAGGGTGGGAGGGGAGGGGAGGGTGGGGTGGGGGGGATTTGGGGGGTGAGGGGTGTATAGTAAATGTTGGGGGGGATTACTTTTTAATTAATCTTATTTGATGATGTTTTTATGAGTTTTTATTATTGTTTTACTTGTTGTGTGCCACCCCGGGATACCGTAGGCATGAGGGGGCAGCCAATAAATGTAAATAAATAAATAACATTTCTTTAATATTTGGCTATTAAACTCTGTAGTTTGTACATGTGTTGTTGCTTACAGAACCCTCTCTTTGGTGTAATTCTTGGGGTGGGGGGGTTGGCTGGGTCTGAATATACTCCTTTTTGGTCTCCCGTGTTTACTTACCTTGTATTTCAACATGTTTCATACTTTAGGATATAAGGAACTGCCTAACTGAGTCATATCAATGGTCCATCTTAGCCCAGTATTGTCACAACCTGACAAGGCAGCAGGGTTTCAAATCTGGCTCTCCAGGGTCTCTGGCAGAGGCCTCACCCAGGCGTTCTACCAGAGATCCTGAATTGGAAATACTGGGGATTGAACCTGGGGCCTTGGACATGCAAAGCATATGCTCTTCCACCTGAGCCATGGCCCATAGCCCCCCCTTTATTTCAATAAATAAATATCTTATTGCTTCTCATTTATATAACACTCTGTGTTCAAAGTGCTTGACAAGATGGGGTACTGAGGCTGAAAGAAAATGACTTCCCAGGCTACCCAGCGAGTTCAAAGCTAAGATGGAATTTAAACCCTTGTCTCCTGGGACAACACATTACCCACTATGCTACACTGGCTTCCACAATACTGTAGCTTCTCTTCCTTTTTTCTCAACTTCTTTCAACTTTAGCAAAAAGCACACTTTTCATTTGTGACTAGTACAAAGTCAGTGTTTTAAAATCAAATAAATTATCCAAACCATACTACTTTAAAATTCTTTAAAGGGGAAAAATTCTTCGATCTGTCCTTACCTTATCCTCTTGAATGGACCAAATAATTTTCTTAATCTTCTTTGATTTAATTAGATTTTGACAATTAGGACAGGGCTTTTTTATAGTGATTAATTCTGCACCATTCAGATCCTCTTCATAGCTAGAAAAGACAAAACACTGACACTGTTAATAAGGAAGATTTTTAGGGTGAAGTTATTTCTCTTAGCCTTTCTAGAGTGAGTTATTTCTTTTTGCTGTCCTCTATCACAGAACTCCTGGCCTTGTGGCAAATATTGAGGATATTGGCAAAAGCTATTGAGCTTTACAAGGTCTTCACCTTTTAATTTATTTTGAGTTTTTCAAATAAATACTGGATTCCCAGGTGTTGGCTGTGGCCAGGTGTGCATTTTCCCAATTACATCCAGTGAAAAGGCTCTGCTCATTTGTCTCAGACTCTGATCTTGCCACTATCATCCATTCATTTGTCACCTTGAGGCTGCCCTTGGTGACGGTTCGGAAGCTACAGCTAGTGCAGAATGTGACGCCCCACCTCCTAACTGGGATGGGCTGCAGGGAACACATAACACCTGTGCCCCGAGCACTGCACTGTCTGCCTATTGTCTTCTGAGCCCAGTTCAAGGTGCTGGTTTTGACATATAAAGCCCTTCACGGCCTGGGCCCTGCTTATTTGAGTGATCGTCTCACCCCCTGGGCAACTGAGCAGTCCATGAAGTTGCCTGGAGGCGCCCTCTTGGACATCCTGCATTATCAGTGGGTTTGGACGGACAGGAGGACATTCTTGGCAGCTGCACCATCACTCTGGAATTCCCTTCTGGTGGAGGTTCGCCTCAGTCCTAACTTTCTCACATTCTGGCAGAACTGTAAGACCCGGCTCTTCCACCAGGCATTTGGCGGGGGAAGGGGGCAAGGGGTTAGATGGGTTGTGAGGTGGGAATGTTTTTTCTTGTATGCATTATCCGGGGTTTTATACATTTTATTAAATTGTAATTGTTGTTGTAGTTGTGTTAATGTTTTTTCAAAAATTGTAAGTTGCCTAGGTGAGAGGGGCGGGGTAAAAATATAATAAACCCTTTTGCCTTTTCATTGACCTCCCAATTTTGTGTCAGTACAACTGGGAATATAGTAAAACAATAGTCTCCACAAAATAATTGTATGAGTTGGTCACATACAGAATAATCCTCTACAATTAAAGTCAATGGGAGTTTTGTCACTGACTTCAATGGTAGGATGATTGTGCTCTAAATGATGTCAAGTAAAAGAACTGAGGCCATACTAAAGTTGCATGGCTATTACAACAAAGAACCTGAAGAAAATGGCATGATAATTGAAATGGCAAATTTAAGTTTCAGATTCTTTAGCAAACTGAACTTCAGCCCAGGTTCATATAATAGTCCAGGGGCTGGCATAAAACATGGGAATTTTTTTATCCAGAGCTGTTGATTCCTGATTCATGTTGTATGTGTCCCATAGACTTGGAAATGTGATGTTGTCAATTTACCATGTAGTGTGATTTCAAGATGCCCACCCTAATTCAAAATGGCGGCTAAAACGTTCCCATCCCCACTTCTGAGGATAGAAATAGACCGCGTCTATTTCTATGTTCTGTACAGCCCCAGGCACATGGCTGGTGCTATATAAATAATAATAATAATAGAGCCTTGAAACAAATTTGAACAAAAGATGAGGCCTGTGTGTGTGTTAATGGCACAGAAGTGAAATACCTAGCAATCATATTTCCTTTTGGAGAACCAATAAATACTACACATTTTGCTAATCCATGTAATCATGGATTAGCAATCACCTAGAAATCATATTTCCTTTCGGAAAACCAATAAATACTACAAATTTTGCTAATCCATGTAAATTACAATGGATTATGACAATCTTTGGTTAAGCAAGCAGAAAATGAGCAGCATTTAACCTTATTTCTGAAAGACTGACAGTCAGTTTACAATTCTTAATGCATGTGCAACCATTATAGAGGTCAAGTGGACATGAATGAGCAGTCATAAATGTGACTTTCAGTTGTTGGTCCTCATCCAGATGGTAGCCATGACTGACTGGTGAATAAGGTGGCTGGGATGGTAAGAGAGCACCCTTCCAAATCCAAAACTGCAAGTTTGCTGTGAAGACGTGCTTCTGAAAAGTATTGGATATCGGTGAGAGACAGTTTGGATTTAGTTGCGTGCTGAGTCGTTGGTGGTATAACCTGTACTGAAGTTCATCTAAAGCAGACCAGTTGTTGGTGGGACTCAAAAGGTTGACTGCAAATCTCTCCAGTTGTTGCATCAGTTGTGCTGAGACATTGTCATCATGTAGATGTTTGAGGAACTTCAATTGATCGTGCTGTGTAATGGCTAACTTAAGAGCTGCTTTCTTGCTTCCAAGCTTGCTAGTCATGTCGCACCCTGTGAGAGCATGTAAAGCTGGTAAGATAAGACACACTCTATCTCCCATTTTGTTCTGTATTTCATGAAGGGGTAATAGCATTGGTATTTTCCTGATTCTACTCGAAACCCAAAATGAAATAGTCCATTTTGCCGAAATGCTGGGAAAAAATGCAGTCCCAATCCTATCACATCAGATTCAGGGGACAAAACAACGGCTCTTGATATGTTGTGAACCTGAATTGCATGCTGAATGTGGGCCAACATCCGCATATCAGTCTCTTCATCACAACAAACAAGTTCTGTGATAGTCTCTGTCGAAACAGAAACACACCATTTCCTGTCAATAAAGCCACCATCTACTACGAGTGACACATCTGACTGGAGGAAACATTGGCCATTACAAATTCAAGTTTCACACAGGAAATTTGTTAGCTGAGATTTGTTGTGGTTGGATGAGATGAAGCGGTTCCACTGAACTGGCAGTAAAGTAGATGGGGGGGCCTGCCGTGTCAGGTGGTGACAATACTGGGCTATGATGGACCATTGGTCTGACTCTGTTAGGCAGTTTAGTTAGAGTAGATGGTCCAGTAATTCTCAACTCAATAGAAGGAACACCACTTGTTCTGTTTTGCCTTTCTCCCTTTTGTTTTGCCTTTCTCTCTTCTTGATTTACAAACTTTCAACATATCGGTCAAAAACAATGTCGATCTGACAAATTCTATCCTATGTTGACACAGATTTAACAATGGACTGTAGAGTTAGCTAACTCATCAAATGTTCTACAATCACTGTCTGACTATGAACTGCAGCCATGCCATCAACTATGAAAGCAGTTTTGCTGTTGACTGTGTTGGGTAATTTGCTAGTAACCACATTACACTGTTCTTCTAATGCTTTCAACAGCTGTGACTTGATGGATTTCTTCAAGGAGCCATCTGCATAACCTGTGGAAGGAGGATAGTCTAATATCATATCCTTGGTCACGCACCAGGTTGATAAGCCAGTGAAATGTAGGACTATGGTCTTTTATGCGAGTATCTGAAGCCAAAGTCTTTCTATATGTGGCTACCATGTTCTTGAATGTTTTGAGCTTTGTCCGGCAGATGGGGTCAAAGAAAGGTTTCATTGTTGCAAGCATTGCATCAAGAAAAAGTTGTACTTTTCCTCACCAATCTGCTGGATATGCAACAAATCTGAACTAACGTCAGAGGATGCTACAATGGATGTGACAATGTTGTGAAGCCTTCCTTCCTCCATGTGTATATCAAATGGGTTTTCATGGGATTCAATGAATTCCATTATCTGTTGGATATCTCGTCCATTCTATTCTATTTTTGGACCACTCCTTGTGCTTGACAGATAAATCTGCTGTTGTATCACTGGTAACAACACAAAACTGTTCTAACACATTGGACATGTTACATTTCATGTGATATGTCAACTGCCATCGGAGAACAGCTTCTGCCTTTGCACTTATGCCAATGATGCCTCTACCAATTTTTGATGAACGATTTATTGTCTGCTCAAGTGCATGATCCACAGCAACCTGATTGAAAGTTCCACAGGATCTTTTGACACAAAAATTACCAGTGTGGAATTCAGTGTTTACCTTAGGTGCACTTTCAGAAAGCATACACATGTCTGTGAGGTAAATTTCATTTCATTTTTCATTTCATTTTTAATTTATACCCCACACTCTCCCATCTCAAAGGCGGCTCAAGGCGGCTCACATACATCACAATATAACATATCATGTAAGAGAAAAATAAGGTGCACAATACACCTATACAATCCCACAACAACAATTCAAAAAACAGTTCAAAGGGAAACTCATAACAGTTTAACTAATACAATTTCTAATTCATTTATCTTTAAATGCCACAATATATTATCCTCCCCATCTATCTCTCTAAAGATCTCACCCAAGAATGATGGCTGGCTGGTCCATGTGGTGAGGATACGAGTACACAGTCCTCAGGTAACAGATTGTACTGGATAGAGGGTATCAGCAGGTGTTAGGTGAGGGGAGCGAGGAGTCGGGGAGAGCAGAGCAGAAGAGGTGGATCTTGAGGAGGGATTTGAAGGTACAAAAGGAGGGAGCAAGGCGGATGCGGGCAGGGAGGAGTTCCAGGCATGGGGGGCAGCTACAGAGAAGGGACGAAGACGGTCAGGGGAGCAGGGGAGGCGAGGGAGGGTGAAAGAGGGGACTGGGGAGAAGCGTAGTTCATGGACTGGAGTACAGAAGGAAATTAACGCAGAGAGGTAGGGAGGAGCAAGATTGTGAAGAGCTTTATAGGTGAAGACTAGGAGCTTGTGCAGGATTTGTTCACGAAGGCGGAGCCAGTGAAGAGAGGAGGGGCTGAACATGGTTGAAGCAACGGGCGAGGTGGATGACCCTGGCAGCAGAGTTTTGGACAGAGATAAGGGGAGAAAGGTGAGAGTGGGGGAGGCCAGTGAGAAGGAGTTTACAGTAATCGAGGCAAAAGATGACCAGAGCATGAACAAGGGTTTTGGCAGAGGAGACAGAGAGAAAAGGGTGAAACTTAGCAATCTTATGGAGGGAGAAGTGACAGGATTTGGCAACAAAGTTGATGTAGGGTTTAAAAGAAAGGGTTGAGTTAAAGATCAAGTCTAAGCTACGGGCTTGGGGGACGGGAAGGATCGTGACCCCATTGATGAGGATCTACAGGGAAAAGGGAGAGGAAGGATGAGGGGGTGCCTCTCTACACGCATGGTCAGTGCCTCCCGACACGCACTGACTGAGCTGGTGTTGGAGGCGATATTGCGGTCTCCCAGGATGATAGTTCTGGGGGACTTCAATATCCATGCCAACGCCAGCCTTGGAGGGGCAGAGTGTGAGTTCATGGTCACCATGGAAACCATGGGCCTGTCTCAGAGAGTAGTGGGCCCCACACATGTTGGAGGACATACCCTGGAGATGATGTTTTGCACAGGCCTTGAGGTGGGGGATCCATTGGTGGGGGAGGTATCAATGGTGCCCTTGTCATGGACAGATCATTATCTCCTCTGGGCAGATATCCGAGAGGAAGAGGGAAGATAAGGAGTTCAGTTTTAGCCATGTTGAGTTTGAGTTGACGTTGAGACATCCAGGTAGAGATGTCAGAGAGACAGCTAGTGAGGCAAGCTTGAATAGATGGAGAGAGAGAGGGAGTAGAGAGATAGAGTTGAGTGTCATCAGTGTAGAGGTGATATTGGAAGCCATGGGAGGCAATGAGTTTGCCTAGGGACAGGGTATAGATAGAGAAGAGGAGAGGGCCAAGGACAGAGCCTTGGGGAACACCAACCAAGAGTGGAAGGGAGGAGGAGGTGGAGTTGGAAAGAGACACATTGAAGGAGAGGTCAGAGAGGTAGGAGGAGCCACAGTCAAGGACAGAGCCACAGAAGCCAAGGGAGTGAAGTGAATCCAGCAAGAGTGAGTGGTCAACAGTATCGAAGGCAGCAGAGAGATCAAGGAGGACAAGAATGGAGTAGAGGCGATTAGATTTAGCCACAAGAAGATCATTGGTGATCTTAGAGAGGGCAGTTTCAGTAGAGTGAAGGGGGCAAAAGCCAGATTGGAGGGGGTCAAGGGAGGAGTTGGTGGAGAGAAAGTCTAGGCAGCGGGAGTAGACAACACATTCAAGAAGCTTGGAAACAAAAGGAGGAGTGAGACAGGACGGTAGCTAGAAGGGTCAGAGGGCTCAAGAGTGGACTTTTTGAGGATAGGAGAGACTGCGGCCTGCTTGAAGGCAGATGGGAAGGAGCCAGTAGAGAGGGAGAGGTTGATGATGTGCAGGAGGGAAGTGGTGACAGTGGGAACAATGGCGGTCAGGAGGCGGGAGGGGATGGGGTCAAGGGGGAAGTAGAAGGGTTGGAGGAGGAGAGCAAGGATGAGATTTTCTCAAGGGAGCTGGAAGGGAAGGAGGACAGGAGAGAATGAGGGGGAGGAGGGAGAGGGAAGGGAGTAGGAAGAGGAGAGGAGTGGGAAGCGATGTGGAGGCGGATCTTGTCTATCTTGGAGGTGAAGAAGGAAGCAAGATCCTGAGCAGAAAGGGAAGAGGGAGGAGGAGGACAGGGGGGATTGAGGATGGAGTCAAAGGTGGAGAACAGGTAGCGAGGGTCCCGAGAACATGACTCAATGCAGGAGGTGCAGTAATTCTGTCTAGCGAGGGAGACAGCAGAAGTAAGGGTGGAGAGACAGAATTTGAAGTGAAGGAAGTCAGCATGAGAGTGGAATTTGTGCCAAAGGCATTCAGCAGCACGGGTGAAGGAGTGGAGGTGGCAGATACTGGGGGTTAGCCAAGGACGGGGGTTGTGGGAGCAGGCAGGGCAGGAGGAGAGGGGGGAAAGGGAGTCAAGGGTGGTGGAGAGAGCGGCATTGAAACCAGAAATGACAGAATCGGAGGAGGAGGAGGAGGAGACTGAGGGGAGAAGGGGGGAGAGAGAGGAGGCAAAGTCCAGGGGGTTAATAGCCTGCAGGTCATGGAAGGGGTATGAAGAAGGAGAAGAGGAAGGGGGACAGTGGGAGACATTGAAAGAGGCAAGAAAGTGGTCAGAGATGGGATGAGGATAGAAGGAGAGATCACAGACACCAGAAAACACACAATGGGATACCAGAAAACACACAATGGGATATGCACGCATATACTAATTAATACAGCACCGGTCTAGCTGATGGTTTACACGGGAAACACAAGCGGCAGAGCGGAAAACGAAAGTAATGTGGAGGGTGAGGGAGGGAGAACACGGGGGAGACAGAGAGAGAGAAAAGGGGGGAGTCAAGACCAATGGTTACCTCTCCTTGCCGTTGAAAGGGGACAGACAGCCCGCGGATCCAGTTAAGTTTGGGTATGAAGGAAAGGGGGCAGACTGAAGTCCGGGAGACCCCTTAAGACACAGACATGCACAGAGGGACCCGTACATGTCTGCATCCAAAGCTTTCTCACTTTCAGAGGGCGAGCGAGGAGCAGCTATAGGGTTTAGGCTAAAGGATTTGGGACAGGCTCAGGTGCACTACAACAGGCTCTTAGGGAGGACAAAAGGAATTCCGCTCACTGTCCTGGTCATTTGCCCCCGAGCAGGTGGTGAGGTAATTAGGGATCAGAGGACCCCTAGCCTCGGCTTGATGCTGATAAATGCGTGGTCAGTAGCTAATAAGTCAACTGCGGTCTGGGAGTTGATCCTGAACCAGACAACCAACCTCGCATGTATCACGGAGACCTGGCTGGACAATGAATCGGAGCCAATACTGTCTGATCTTGTTCCAGCCGGGTACTCAGTGCAGCATCAGCCACGGCTGGAGGGACATGGGGGCAGTGTAGCCACTATTTTTAAGGATGCCTGGTCCATGAGGAGATTTCCTGTGCAATCCATCATGGGTATACACTCGGGTCTCCATCTGAGTTTGGATTTGGCCGGTTACAGGGTAGGGATACTGCTGGTATACCATGCACGCACCTGTACGGTAGCCTCCCTACACGCACTGACCGAGCTGGTGTCGGAGGCGATATTGCGATCTCCCAGGATGATAGTTCTGGGGGACTTCAATATCCATGCCGATGCCAGTCTTGGAGGGGCAAAGTGTGAGTTCATGGTCACCATGGTAACCATGGGCCTGTCTCAGATATTAGTGGGCCCCACACATGTTGGAGGACATACCCTGGAGACGATGTTTTGCACAGGCCTTGAGGCGGGGAATCCATTGGTGGGGGAGGTATCAACGGTGCCCTTGTCATGGACAGATCATTATCTCCTCTGGGCATGTCGGCCCTTGGGAGGGTGTGGACCAAGTTAGGTTGGTTCACCCCCGAAGGCTTATGGAATCTGAAAGTTTCCAGATAGCTCTAGGGGATGTTTCCTCTGACCTTGATGACTGCTCACTCGATAACCCCGTGTCTAGGTGGAATGTCAGGCTGACGGAGGCCATGGACTGTGTGGCTCCCAGGCGTCCACTCCAGAAATCCCGACAGCACAGCTCCCCATGGTATACGGGTGAGCTGCAGCGGATGAAGCAGGAAGGGCAGCAGTTAGAGTGACAGTGGCGTCACTCACGTACTGAAATGGACTGGTTGCAGCATAGTCTGGTTACGTACCTATGCCGTTGCGGTTCGGACAGCAAAGAAGGTTTTCTTTTCTGCCCTCATAGCTTCCACTAAATCCCACCCAGGTGAGCTGTTCTGGGTGGTGAGGGGGCTGGTCAGTCCGGCCTCCCTCCGCTTGGAAATAGAACCATCAAATGCTCGCTGTGATATGTTTGCGGACGTTTTTGCGGATAAAATCACTCAAATTCATCACAGTTTTGATGTGACTTTTTTAGCAGAGAACAGGTCAGAGGCAGTGGAAGACACATCTGGTCCTGTTGTGGAATGTGTTTCGGACGGTGTCGCCCTCAGATGTGGGGGATGCTCTTGGGACTGTTTGAGCCACCAATTTGGAAATAGATCCATGCCTGTCCTGGCTGGTTAAGGCTAGCTGGGAGACATTGGGGCCATTGCTGGTGGGGATAGTCAATGCCTCCCTTGGAGAGGGCAGGGTGCCGGGCTGTTTCAAGGAGGCGGTGGTGCGGCCCCTGCTCAGGAAGCCATCTTTGGACATTGATGCACTTGCCAGTTATCGGCCAGTCTCTAACCTTACCTTTTTAGGGAAAGTTATTGAATGGCTGGTGGCTCAACAGCTTCAGGGGCATTTGGACCAGATTAATTTTCTTGATTTTTCACAGTCAGCTTTCTGTCCGGGTTATAGCATGGAGACTGCACTTGTGGCCTTGGCCGACAACCTCTCCCATGAGTTAGACCGGGGTCGTTTGACCCTGCTGATCCTGTTAGATCTCTCAGCTGAATTTGATACTGTTGATCATGAGTTGTTGTGGAACAGCCAGGTCTTACATTGTCTGTGGAAAGAGGGGAGGCCAGCAGTCAAGCGGACCTCCAAGTGGAGTTCCACAGTCATGGTGCAGCCACAGAGAACGCCCTCCTCATGCTGGACACCCGGGAAACCCAGGGGACTCTGAGGTGTACACCCCAGCCAACCACAGGGGCCGATCCAGGACCCGAAGAGTGAGGTGATCCCGCAGGTAGGTGAGGCCCAAGCCATTTAGGGCTTTAAAGGTTAACACCAACACCTTGAATTGGGCCCAGAAAACTATCGGCAGCCAGTGCAGAGAACGGAGCACTGCTGTAATGTGATCGCGTCAGCCTGTCCCAGTCAAGAGACGGGCCACTGCATTCTGCACCAGCTACAGCTTCTGAACCAGCACCAAGGGTAGCCCCACATAGAGTGCATTGCAGTAATCCAGTCTCAAGGTAATAAAAGAAAGGACGATTGAGGCCATATCTGAGTCCAAGACATATGGCCTAAGCCGACACACCAGATGTAACTGGAGAAATGCCCCCTTTTCCACAGCCTCCACCTGGACATCCAGGCAAAGCTGAGGGTCCAGGAGCACCCCCAGATTCCAGATCTGCAAAACCAGGGGAGGACGGACCACATCAATGATGGGGGCCACTACCCCCCCCCCAGCCTTTCCCACAACCATCACCTCCATCTTGTCAGGATTTAGTTTCAGGTGGCTCACCCTCATCTAATCCCCCACAGACGACAGACATTGGGTAAGCACCAAGACTGCTGGGCCTGAGTAGGAGGAAAATGAGAGATATAGCTGGGTGTCATCAGTATATTGATTATATCTCACTCCAAACTTCCTGACAACCTCCACCAAAGGCTGCATGTACACATTGAACAAGAGAGGGGATAAGATGGAACCCTGCAGAACCCAACACGTGAGGCCCCAGGGGGGAAGATGAAAACTCCCCCAGGACCACATGCTTGGTTCTCCCAGCCAAGAAAGAGTGAAACCATTCAAGAACAGTCCCGCTAATCCATGCCAGGTCCCACAGCCAAGTCTCCAACAACTCATGGTCAATGGTATCAAATGCAGCAGAGAGATCTAACAGGATCAACAAGGTCGAGCAACCCCGGTCAAACTCATGGAAGAGGTTGTCAATCAAGGCCTCAAGCGCAGTCTCTGTGCCATAACCCAGATGAAAGCCCAACTGCAAGGGATGAAGAAAATTGACCTGGTCCAAATACCCCTGAAGCTGCCGAGCCACCACCCGTTCAATAACCTGCCCTAAAAAGGGAAGGTTAGAGACTGGCCGATAGCTGGCCAGAGCGCCAATGTCCAAAGATGACTTCTTGAGCAGGGGCCACGCTACTGCCTCCTTGAGACAGTCCAGCACCCTGCCCTCCCTAAGGGAGGCGCTGACTATCCCCACCAGCAACGGCCCCAATGTCTCCCAGCTAGCCTTAACTAGCCAGGATGGGCATGGATCCAACTCACAATAGGTGACTCGCACAGTCCCAAGAGCATTCCTCGCATCCTAGGGCAGCACAGCCTGAAACTCATTCCACAAAACAGGACAAGACAGGGCTTCTACCGCCTCTGACCCGTTCTCTGCTTAAAAAGGTTGCATCAAAACTGTGGTGAATTTGAGTGATTCTATCCACAGAAAAGTCCACAAACAAATCACAGTGAGCATTTGATGATTCTAAGTCCAGGTAGAGGGAGACCGGAGTATCCAGACCCCTCAACACCCAGAACAGCTCAGCTGGGTGGGACTTAGCGGACGCAATGAGGGCAGCAAAGAAAACCTTCTTTGCTGTCCCCACCACAATGGCATAGGTACATAACCAGACTGTATGCCGCAATCGGTCAACTTCAGCACGCGAGTGACACTACCGTCACTCTAACAACCGCCCTTCATGCTTCATCCACCACAGCTCCTCCATGTACCACGGGGAGCTGTGTTGTTGGCAATTCAGGAGCAGATGCCTGGGGGCCACACGGTCGATGGCCTCCATCAGCACTGAATTCCACATATTATTATTATTATAAACATTTATATAGCTTCAGCCATGTGCCTGGTGCTGTACAGAACATAGAAATAGATGCAGTCCACATAGACACGAGGCCATCAAGTGAGTGGCCATGGAGGTCAGAGTAAATATCCCCATGAGCTATCTGAAACCTTTCTGGTTCCATAAGCCTTTGGGGGCAAATCAACCTAACTGGTTCCGCACCCTCCTGGGGGCCGACATGCACCAGGATACCCGCCTGGAGGAGATAGTAATCCGTCCATGACAAGGGCACTGTTGACACCTCCCCCACTAACCGATCCCCCGCCTCAAGGTCTGTGCAAAATATCATGTCTAGGGTATTATTAATTATTATTATTATTATTATTATAAACATTTATATAGCACCAGTTATGAGCTTGGTGCTGTACAGAAACATACAATAGACGCTGTCCCTGCCTGTGGCTTACAATCTAAAAGACAAGGAGGGGGAGACAGGGAGGGGGGACAGTGGGAGAGACAGGGGAAAAGACAAACAAACATTCAAGTGGATGCGAAATCTCAGGTGCGTGTGCTTGGCTTGGTTACAATCAGGATGGTTGCAGCAGTCTGCAGAGGAGGGCAGACAGTAAGTATATGGGGAACGACTAGCAGGCATTGGGAAAGGCAGCAAGGAAAAAATGGGTCTTCAGGAGGGATATGAAGGAGTGGAGGGAGGGGGTAAGGCGGATGTGGATAGGGAGGGAGTTCCAGGCATGGGGGGCAGCGAGGGAGAAGGGTCGAAGGTGCTTAGGTGAGCAGGAGAAACGAAGGAGAGTGAGGGAGGGGACAGAGGAAGAGCAGAGAGCACGTGCAGGAGTGTGTAGGGAGATTATGTTAGAGAGGTAAGGGGGAGCTTGGTTGTGGAGTGTTTTGAACGTGAGTACCAGGAGTTTAAACAGGATACGTTCAGGAAGGGGGAGCCAGTGAAGAGAGAAGAGGAGAGGCTGCACATGGTCGAAGCGATGGGCAGAGTGAATGACCTTGGCAGCAGAGTTTTGGATTGCGATAAGGGGGGACAGGTGAGAGCGAGGGAGGCCAGCAAGGAGGAGGTTGCAGTAATCAAGGCGAGAGATAACCATGGCATGAACAAGGGTTTTGCCCGAGGAGGTAGAGAGAAAAGGGCGGATCCAAGCAATGTTATGGAGGGCAAATCGGCAGGATTTGGCAACAGAGTCAATGTAAGGTTTAAAGAGAGGTGCGTGTCAAAGATGAAGCCCAAACTGCAGACTTGGAGAATAGGATGGATGGGGACTCCATTGAGGCAGATGGGCAGGTTAGAGGGAGAGGAAGGGGAGGGAGGAAAAATGAGGAGTTCAGTCTTGGCTATGCTGAGCTTGAGTTGACGCCAGGACATCCAGGCGGAGATATCAGAGAGGGAGTTGACGAGGCGTGATCGGACAGAAAAGGAGAGAAAGGGGGTAGAAAGGTAGAGCTGGGTGTCATCAGTGTAGAGATGATATTGGAATTCGTGGGAGGCAATTATGTTGCCAAGGGACAGGGTGTAAATAGAGAAGAGGAGAGGACCAAGGACAGAGCCTTGGGGGACCCCAACCAAAAGGGGGAGGGAGGAGGAGCTCGACTCAGGGAGCGAGACTTTAAAGGAGCGGTCAGAAAGGTAGGAGGAGAACCAGCCAAGGACAGAGCCACAGAAGCCCAAAAAGCGAGTCCAATAGAAGCAAGTGGTCAACAATGACAAAGGCAGCAGAGAGGTCAAGGATTAAAAACAGAAGGACATCTACCTTCTCCTGGGTGAGCTGCTCCATTCTTTGTAATGAAACAAATTTCCCCAAGTTGAAAATTTGCTGCATCTTTGTTAAACCCCATTTGCTCAAGAAACCTCTTAACCTAGGAGCTAACTCCATTTCTCTAACCTTCATGGAGTCAATTGGTGTGTAGCTTTTTTTGAAGCTTCATCCAATAGTTTAGTAGAGTTTCTACAAAAGGGTGTTGATTACTAATATTTTTCTGTAATTTACCACAGTCCACTATTAGGTCTTTTAATGATGTTACCTATAGGCTAAGTCTCTCAGTTTCTAGGGATGGGCGAACGCGGTTCAGAAGTTTGGAGTTCAGACCAAACTCGGTCTGTTTGGTCGATCGAACTGAACTTCCGAACTGAACTCAAATTTCAAACTGAACCGAACTGAATTTCTGAACTCAGTTCTGTTCATCCATCCCTAGTGGCAACACACACCAAAAAACCTGGTTTTGAACGGTTGAACTTGGTTCAGAAGTTTGGAATTTGACCGAACTTGGTCTGTTCGGTCGACTGAACCGAACTCGAATTTCAAACTGAACCGAACTGAACCAAATTTCTGAACTAGAATTTCAAACCAAACCGAACTGAACCGAATTTCTGAACTCCATTCTGTTCGCCCAGCCCTATCAATCTCTACCCATTCTGGAGCTTCTTGCTCATGGTACCAGTCGGGAAGCGCTCCCAACGCAGCCACCATATGGTAAATCTTCAAATCTGGTAAATTTATCCTACCCTTTTCGGGTGTTTTCATTAACACCTGTTTTTTTATCCTCGGCTTTTTCCCATTCCAGATCAGGTCCCTCAAAAGTATATCACATTGCATAAAGAAATTGTTTGGTATATTTATTGGAAGGGTATTGAATTTATACAAGATCTTGGGAAGAATTATCATTTTAAATAGATTTACTTTGCCCAACCAGGAAATCATAAGCTTTTGCCATGGTCTGATTTCATCTCTCAGTTTTTTAATCAGGGGAGCATAGTTTGCTTTATAAAGGTCTTTTTTCTCCTTTGTGAGTGTTATGCCCAAATATTTTAAACCCGCGTCACTCATTGGAAATGGGGAAATATTTTATAGGTAGTCCTCTTCTTGCTTATCCTTTCCTTAGATTAATGTAAAGGACTTTTCTTTATTAATAGAGTAGCCTGAGAGCTCCCCGAATCACTCTAATATTCTAATTAGTTCTGGGATTGAGCTGGTTGGGTTTGTTACAAAAAGGAGATCATTCGCGTAAAGAGCCAGCTTATGTGTTTGTCCCCCCATCTCTACTCCCTCTATCATTTTATTTTGCCTAATAGCGCATGCCAGCACCTCCAGCACCAAGTTAAAAAGCAAAGGCAAAAGTGGGCATCCTTGTCTGGATCCCCATTGTAACTCAAAAGGCTCAGTGAGTGCTCCATTTATTAGTAACCTTGACTGTGGATTCTTGTATATTGCTTTTATCCATTGAATAAAATTTCCCTCAAACCCTATTTTCTCTAATGTTGTAAATAGGCATTTTAATTCAATCAAATCAAAGACTTTCTCTGCATCTGCTGAGATTACCATCGCATGTGTTTTTTATTAGATAAAATATAGATAATATTGATGGTTTTCCTGATATTATCTTTACCCTGTCAGTGAAGAGTGAAGCCCAGCTGTACCTGATATTGACTGGAGGGGCTGGGACTTCTGAAACGGCATAGAGCGGGGCTTAAAGTCCAGGAGCTGCCAGAGGCGAGTGTGAAGAGTGAGGCCCAGCTGTACCTGATACTGACTGGAGGGGTGGGGACTACTGAAATTGCATGGAGCGGGGCTTAAACACCCGGAGCTGCTGGAGGCGAGTGTGAAGAGTGAGGCCCAGCTGTACCTGATATTGACTGGAGGGGCAGGGACTGCTGAAATGGTGTGGAGCGAGGTTTAAACTTCCAGAGCTGCCGGAGGCGCTGCCGGAGGCATGTGCCGGGGAAGCGCGCCCTTGTGCATGCGGCCTTAGGCGCGAGGCCAGGGGGCCAGGGGCTGCCTCTCTTTGAAACCGTTGCCTTCTTTATACCTCGATATGATACGGAAGCGCGGTCGCGACTTCTCTTCCTACTCTTCAGACAATGATTTGCCAGCCAAGATCACAAGGAACTTTTGTCCAGACGGTGAAATGGCCCCAATGCATGATCAACTTGGTCGCCCCTCTGGGTTAGATGGAGACCTGGAAGGACAGGCGTTTCTGCCTTCCTTGCAGTCAGTTCCCTATCCCCTCAAGAATGACAATTCTGCACAGATAAGTGGGGGTAAGACCACTAAAAACTATTTACCCTATCAAACTGGCTTAATTGCCAAGACTGTTGAGGCCCTCTTTGTTGGGATCAAGGAGCTAGATGCCTCTCTGGGTGCAATTAAAGGCCAATTGGCCAAGCTATCTAAGCAGACTCCTGACTCTAACTGATTGTGTAGATACAAGATCTTCTGAGGTAGCGCTCACATCAGGAAGATTAGTGGATCCGCAGAAGAGATCTCTTTATTCCCATATTTGCAAGCGCTCCTCAGTGATGAGTAATGAAATATATTTGTACATAGGGCAAGATTTTAGTGGGGTTGCCCACGAGTGGGACGATTTGGGCCAGGTGGCTCAACACCTTTCCTTTTTCCTGGGGAGGGGGATTCAAGCCTCCTTGATAGCGAATATTGATTGAATCCCTAAGCTAAGGTGTTTGTACAGACTATGAATGGGCTTTGCTTCTCACTTCTGGGTTTCCAAATTGTTTAAGGCAAGGAAATATTTGCTACAAGGAGGAATCTCTATTGATAGGGTTTGGAGGCAAGACGAGGAAGCTTATGGGCAAAACCCAAATGGCCCTAAAAGGGAGGCCTTTTTTTCATCCCCCAATGCAGTTGCGCTGGGCCTGCCGGTTAAGGGTTCATCAGGTAATTTTCGATCTGCAGGAATGAATGGGACGGTAGGATCCCATAAAGGGGTGGGAGGCATCTTGAGAGAGAGAATGGTGGGGTTTTAGTTGATCTGGGGCTGGCTGAACAACTTCAGCCACAGCCGATGGAAATTCAATCTCAGGCCAGTGACCTCGCCGTTGCCCCCTTATGCTTGGCATCTGCCAATTCGGATATGACGAGAGAGAGCCCTAGAGGACTGGAACCCTTGGCCATGCCCCAGTACTTAGTTTCGACCATAGCTGGTACTATGACTGATAACCTCGCCCAGAAGGTGGGGTCCTTCTTGATTGGAGGGGTTGCTTTGGAGGAATTCCCACCAACTTGGGTTATGTTTAGACAGCTCTCAGTAACAGACCAGGATGCTTTTCTTTTGCGATTGGGCCATATTAGGAATTGTGTCCAAGGTTCAGATGAAGTCCAATGGGTCCCTAATACTCCTTTATCAATTGGCCCATTCCCTGTTATGCCTGGTACAGAGACCTTATCTGAATGAGGCTTGGTGGGATCCGGGGAATCAAGTAGTAGCTGATCATCGCAAGGGGAGACTTCCCAGGAAGAGCTATGCACCCTAGTTCAGGTGGCTGCGATTCCCCAAGTAACGGAACACAATGGCGAGAGCTTTACTCTTATAGAAGTTTCCCCCCAGATTTGTCACACTTTGGCAACCCCTGTGACAGCAAGTCCCGATGAACAAGCTGAGGGCAATGCAACCTTTACACTTATATGGGAGCAAGTGACTGTAGGGGGAATCTGTAGGGGGACTGTAGGGGGAATGAGATTTTGCCCTGACAGTGCCAAGCCCAGTGCCTCTACTGGCCAAGGGGGGCTATATTGGATGACCAATGATACTCAGCCCTCTACACAGGATAGTACTGCAATGAGTCAAAGTTCGCTGGGCAACCGAGGACGGACCCTTCCCTTGCACCAAACATTAATGAAGCAATATTCTGCACGGGTACGGGAGAGAGGCGACGAAGTAAGCACAGTGATGGCCACCAAGGCACTGGACGCCTCTAAGTCTAACAGCAATGAGGCAGCAGCAGACCTAAAAGTAACTTGCTACCAAGTGACATAACGCTTTTACCCCCCCTAGGAAGATTAAGAGCTGGGATATTACCAGCGGGGGTGGAGGGGGGTTCCTGTTTTTTTCCATTGCATCATGGAATATAGCAGGGGTTAAAACTCAAATGGGGAATAGAGACTGGCATGCTTTTTTTATCATCTTTTGACTTAATATGTCTCCAGGAGACATGGCTTAATCCAGAGGACTGTATTGCCATCGAGGGGTTTCAGATCTTCCTACATGGTGGAGAAAAAAGGAGAGGCAGGGCTTCAGGGGGGCTTGCCTTCTGTGTTGCGGGTAATGGCTGGAGCAATTTTGCTCCACTCAGTACTGATAGATCAGAATTTCAGGCGGGTTTGCTGCGGATGGGTCAACCTTCAGCCCAATTTGTTTTATTCTATGTTTATATCCCCCCCAACTCATCACCTTACTATAAGGAGGGTGTTTGGGAGGCTATTGAGGAGGAGATCCTGTATTTGGAGGATTTAATCCCCCAAGCAACAATTATTTTGTTGGGGGACTGGAATACTCATCTGTGTGATAGAGGCAATGGTGACACAAGGCCTGACTCTGTGGCAGAAACTGGATAGAGAGGGAACTTCGGAGGCTGTTCAGCAGAAGAGGCTATTGGAGAGATTGACTACTAGATTTAATTTGACAATATTAGAGGAGGCTGCCTTGAACGATATAGAGGGGGGGGATATACCTTTTTTGGGCTGCAGGGAAAGAGTAGGGTAGACCTAGTTTTGGTTGAGACTCGGTCCTGTGGGATCCTCAGCCAACTTGAACGGGTTGTGAGGCCCAAAAGTGACCATCTCTTTTTGAATTTCCTTATCAAGGGAGAGTGGTCTTTGGACCCTAGGGTTAAAATGGTTGACCCGGGTGATCCCCCCTTTTTTCCCAGAGCATCGACTTTTGTGAAATTAGTCACGGTAATGCAGAGCTTCTTCAACTCTCCCAAATTTGCCCATCTATTTACACAATTTAGTGAGTGTCAAGATCCACCCATGCAAATGAGATGTTATGACGGCATTTTGATGGCCCTTCTAGGCACTCTGGTGACCAGACCCAAAGTCACTTCATTCAACATCTATGGCAAGTGGTTTGATAAGGAATGCAGAGCGATGAAGGGTTGTCTAGTGAGGTTGAAGAGACTCTGGGTTAAGGATCAGGTTGAGAGACAGTGGGAGGAATTTAAGATGTGTTGATCTGCCTACTTGAGGTTACTGAGAGCCAAACGAACCACTTATTAGTTTCTGGGCAGCCATGGCAATTGACGCAGCATCGGGGAATGTAAGCAGGTTCTGGTCCTCCCTTAATGCCGTTATCAATCCCCAAACTAGGTTAGCCAGCCAAGTAATCTCCCCCTTGCAGTGGGAGTTCTTTTTTGAAGAGCTTTATAGGGATCGGGAGCTGGGGTTGGACGATTTGGCTAATTCATCAGAAGGAGGGGATGGCTGTATGAGGTGGGGTAATGAGTTTTCTGAGGCTTAATTGTCAGTTCCATTATGGCCTTAAAATGGGGCAAAGCAGCTGGGCCAGATAGGGTTATGGCTGAGATTCTCCAGGCAGCCCCCAAGAGTTGGGCCCGATTTCTATCCACCTTATTTACCGCCATAGCCAATACGGGTATCCCCCATCCATCTTGGACATCTAGCTTTATAGTGCCCATTTATAAAAAGGGCCAGCCCCAGGACCCCTTCTGTTATAGACCCATTTGCTTATTGTCTATCGTAGGGAAATTATTAGGGATGGGTGAACGCGTTTCGGACGTTCGGAGTTCGGACCGAACTCGAATAGTTCGGTTGACCGAACCGAACGTTCGAACCGAACTTGAATTCTGAAGTTTGGAGTTTGAACTGAACTCGAACAGTTTGGTCAACTGAACCGAACGTTCGAACCGAACTCGAACTCGAACGTTCAGTTCGGATGCGTTCGGTGAGTTCGGAATTGAATTTCCATTGGTTTCAATGGAAAACACATTATCTGCTGTAACCTTTTTGTTTTTTATGCTATATGGCTGAAATTTTGAGTACCTCTACCTCCAATAGAATCCATTATGTGTACCAAATATCAAAACAATTGGATAAAGGAATACGATTTTATAAGCAGTTGAATTATTGTATTTTGCAATATTCTACATATACATTCTTAGCTTTAACTTCTTTGCCTCACATCTAATGTAGGTGAAACTTGT
>QEPC01000727.1:349788-363950 GCA_003113815.1 Sphenodon punctatus
AAATGGCAGGAAAGGTATTTGATACATTCTTGTCAAATATCCTGTAAACAGAATGGAATATCAAAATGTTACAGCTGGAAATGTATATTTAGGTTAATGTCTTATACCCTTGGGACCCTTTATTCACTCTTTCTGAAAATTGGCAGAAATATTAAGCTTATGGAGGGATATAAGTTGCACAAGTTTCATGAACATTGGATGCAAAATAAAGAAGTTGTAGTCATGAATGTGTATGGAGCTTTTCTTAAAATCACAACATTCAATTGCTTCTGAAATCGGTTTCCTTTATCTAATCGTTCCGAATTTTGGTACACTTGGTGCTCTCCATTGGGGGTATAATCTCCCTAAATCTTAACAAAAAGTAATAGGAAACAAAAATGTTATGGCCAGATATATGCTTTTTAGTTTTTTCCTTTTATTTCAAAAACCAAATGTCATTCTCAGTTCCCGATTGCACCAAACTAAAGACCGAACCAAATACCAAATCCGAACTCAACATTCAACCAGAACCACCAAACGGCCGAACATTGGAACCGACGAACCGAACCAAACGGTCAAACCGAACTGACGAAACGAACGCAGCCGAACTGAACAGACGAACCCGAACCACGATCTGTTCGCCCATCCCTAGAAATTATATGCCAAACTCCTTTTTGATTAGTTGATTATATGGGTGGCGGAAAGGGTCATATTGCCAGATGAACAGTTTGGCTTTAGGAAGAATAGGTCAACCTGGGATTGCTGCTATATACTTCAGCATTTAATATTTAAATATCATAAAATAAAGAAAAGCAAACTCTTCTTGGTTTTCCTAGACCTAACAAAGGCTTTTGACACTGTTCCTAGGAACAGATTGTGGGCCAAACTGAAAAGACTAGGGTTATGCGACAAATTACTGCTCTCCATTGAACATCTCTACTCTAACAATAGTGCCCAGTTGAAAACGAGTGGAGGGTGGGGGTGCATTGCCGGGATTTCAATTAGGAGAGGGGGTGGGGTCTGACAAGGATGTGTTCTTGCCCCTCTGCTTTTTAACCTTTATGTGTCCGATCTCTCAAACTTTATTAGGTCTTAAGATTTTCATGCTCCTAAGATCGGAGACACTCGGTTGGGGTTCCTACAATTTGCTGACGACGTGGTTCTGATGGCCCAGACGGAGGTTGGATTGCGTTGGGCAATCAGGGCCTTTCAGGATTACTATGTGACAAATGGTCTGGAACTCAACTCAGCGAATTCCAAGGTAATGATAATAGGGCAGAGGAAACTCCCCCTTGCTTGGAGGACCACGGCGGGAGAGTTCAAGGTGGTCAGATCGCTTGATTACCTGGGTGTTACCTTCTCCGCCAGTTGTTCCTGGGCTGCGCACCTCCAGGCAAGAGCTAATAAAGCACATAGGGCGGCTAGGGCCATTGCCAGAGCAGTAAATCTATATAGGGGTGTTACTGTAACAACATTTTTGGGGGTATACCACGGCAAGGTCCCCCCAGCAGCAACCTTCGGGCTGGAGCTTATTCCAAACCCTGACGAGCGGGCTCTGGAAAGGACTCAGAACCTGTTCCTTCGACGTCTTCTCAGGGTTGGCCATGGGGTTCCAGGGGCAATCATGAGGGCTGAAGTAGGCATGTTTTCCCTGATGGCAAGAGCCAAGCAGCTTACATTAGATATTGACTGAGGTTATTGGCAAAATGGGAGTCAGCACTCCTGCTCCAATGCCTCAGGCACCTCATTTAGGTGGGGCAATTGTATATCCAATTGCCCAATGCTCCAATGCCTCAGGGAAGAGTTAACAACTACGGGGGCCCATTTATACCCATGGGTTTTTTACTTATGGCATATCATTAGGGAGCTAGGGTTCTCCTTTGAGTACTTCCAGGGGAAGGGATTACGGGCTAGTGAGTCTGAGATAATCCAAAGAATTCAGGACATAGCCCGTCAAGATGATCTTGGGAAGACTGCCCATGGGAAAGTGGCACCAAATTTGAAGTCTATCAAATTAACTTTTGGATTTGAGAATTATCTTGATCTATTAGTAAACCCAGAGTTGCAGCGGTGTTACAAAAATTTCTGTTTCCAGTTAGTCAATACAGCAATTGTCGAGGGTAGGCATCGGCATATTCCTTACGAACAATGCTACTGTTCATGTAGCCTGGAGGAACTGGATACTATTGAGCACTTCCTTTTATGATGCCCACAGCTTACTATGTTAAGGTCAACTTGGCTTGTCCCACTGCTACTCGCTAATTGCGGTGCTGATCGGGGAGGAAGTTATGAGATGTTATTGATGCTGACTGGCAAGGATGATATTTTGGCCATTGTGACGTTTGTTAGGTTGGTGATTAGAAGGAGAGACTTTATTAAAACTAGGCAGGCCATGATGGTTGATAACTAATAAAAAGGAGAAAGGCGGAGGGAAGTGAAAGAGAGAAAAGGGGGGAGGGAAAAAATGTTCCCCCCTCCTTTTTACCTATTTTATCTATTTTATGTATTTTTATATTATAAGATCCTATATTAGTTAGGGGTTGCGGAGGGGCCTCATCACCCTTTATTTATACTTGTGGTGGCATCAACAGTGGGTTCCATCTTACTCCTTGGATTGGAATTTCCATAGCTGACTAGTGATAAGCGAACAGATCGCTGTTTGGGTTCGGCCGTTCGGTTCAGCTGCATTCGGTTCGGCCGTTCAGTTCGGCCATTCAGTTAGTTCACGGGTTCGGGTTTGGCCGTTCAGTTCAGCTGTTCGGCCGTTCAGGAAATGTTTTGTTATGGGGTTTTTTTGTTTGTTTTTTATATGGGTTTTTTTATTTTTTATTTGGTTTTATATGGTTTTTTGGTTTTTTATTTGGTTTTTTTATTTTTATATGGGTTTTTTTAATTTAATTTTTTTATCTAATATTATATATATCTATCTACACTAAATCTAACCGCTATTAACTATTCTAAATGCTATGAACTAAATGAATTATGTAATAAGTACACAGGCCTACTCCTACAAACACTAAAAATAAATCACTAACGCTATCTCTATTACTAAGCTAACTCCTACAACTGTCTACTATCTCTAATCTAATCTATCTATCTATCTATCTATAGATGGGATGGGATGGGATGGGAATCACAAACAACAGAAGGTTTCAGTTTAAGGTTTAAGTTTCATTTCAGTACAAAACTGAAATGAAACTTAAAGCAATCTAATAATCCTACTCTAAATGAAAAAACAGGGGAAGGGAAGGGAATCTGGGATGGAATATATGGGAGAGGGAAAGGATTCAATGGAGGGGGGAGGGAGGAAGGAAGATTGAACACAGGGAACACAGGGAGGGGTAAAAACAAAAAATAACCACTAAATCTATCTAAGCTAAGCTAAATAAATGAATGAGAATATGGGGGTAGATGGGTTGGATGGGTGAAATGGGAGGAGGATTGCAATGGATTGGGGAGCTGGGAAATGCTGGGAGAGGGAGCCTTCTGAAACGGCTGCTGTTCAAGAACAGTGACTAGCTCAGAAGGTGTTGGGAAGGGGGGAGGCAGATAGTTTCGTTTCTTGCAAGCCTCTCCACTCCTGGTGGCCTGAAGTCTGCTCCTCAGCTGACTACCCCTCCCTGTCATGTTAGACCTTCCAGTGACCCTTTTTTGCCACCCGAACTCACCCGAATGCAATCCAAACTGACCGAACTGTTCGGTCATTTCGGCATTCGGAAGTTCGTTCGGTTCGGTCAGTTTGGGTTCGGGTTTGGGTTCGGTCATTTGAAAAGGCCGAGATCGGGCCGAACTCTGAACTTCCAAATCGCGTTCGCCCATCCCTATAGCTGACGGTGTAGTAGATTACCGACCGCAAGATGAGGTCATAAGTATAGTATCTAGACATGAATTTGTAAGCCTTTTATACAAAATTAAGGGATGCACTGATCCCCAACGTCTCAAGCCCTGACCCCACTATGCATCTTACTATGTATTTTATTGTATTTACTGTATTAAATATTTTATTTGATGTGTTGGGTCATAGCGAGAGCTAGTACCAGTAATAATAAACTAAACTAAATTAAACTATCTTTGCCCTGTCTTCCTGGGATGAACCCCACTTGATTTTTATATTTTAGTTCCCCAATCACTGCCCTTAAACGAGTGGCCAAGATTTTTCCAAAGATTTTAAAGTCTGCATTTAATAGAGATATGGGTCGATAACTGCCGCACATCTCAGAAGGTCTACCTGGTTTGGGGATTAACGTCACTGTCGCATTATAAAAATCTTTTGGCATAACTGTCTCCTTGGGAATATTATTGAATGTGTTAGTTAGGTGGGGTATCAGTATATCTGAGAATGCTTTATAAAATTCATTTGGGAATCCATCGGGGCCACACGCTTTATTTTGTTTGTAGGTTTTAATTGACTCCTGTACCTCCTGATCTGTTATGGGCATGTTTAGAAAGACCCCTTGCACCTCATTTAGGTGGGGCAATTGTATATCCTTAAGAAAATTTGAAAAATTTGAATTCTCTGGGTTACTTCTCCTGTAAATTCCCTTAAAGTGACCTAGAAAGGCCTCTTGTATGTGTTTTGCATCACTACCCCTTACTCCCTTTTTATCTTGAATCACTGCTATGTGAGCCCTCCTTTGTTTTGCCTTTACCAAATTGGCCAGAGTTGCATTCTGTCGATCAGTATCAAATATACGTTTCTGCACCATATGCCTGGCTGCTGGCTCCATAAATTGGAGTAGAAATTCTGGGGAAAATCCCAAATCGACCAATTTCCCTTTAACTGTTTTCCACCAGGGATCAGTGTAGTTCGTATTTAGATATTTTTCTCATAAACACAGGCCCCATAAGGAAGAATCTGCATAATATGCAATTTTCAGCCAATATAGTAACACGGCCCTTAAAAATGATTGACCACTGGCTCAAGGGACTCCACCACTCGCGGGTCCTTGGCCCATATCTGTTCCCCATATGACATTTTAGCCATGAGCTTTGCTTTGAAATTTTTCAAAGTCAATCCTATATGGTATCCACCATTAGAATAGAAAAATCTTAGGAGGGGTAGCAGCTCCCTCCAAGCGGCCTGTTTCATATCAGTAATATGCAATCTCCACGAGCTAGTATGGGAAAACTTAATTCCCAAATATTTAAATGTAGAGACTTGTTCTAATCTAGTCTCACCAATAAACCATACTCTGCCCTGAAACCATGGTGTAGTAGTAGTAGTAGTAGTTAGTAGTAGATTTTATTGTTTTCACCATAGGTCATAACAGATAAAAGACAAAATACAAAATACCAGTAGCCTACTGAATAAAATTTCAAAAAAACTAAAATGCATCAACTTTAGTAGACTGAAGTTAAAGCCTTCTCCTACTATATAACAATTACAAGTAAAAACAAATATTTAATGAATTTATAATACACACACAAGGTATAAAGCATGAAATAACTAGCAAGGTCAAATTAGTTAGATTAGGGTCTAAGTTGACCAAGGTTTTCGCATAGAGTCGGCCTGGTTTCTCCCAGAGCCCAGGAAGAAGACTCTTGACCCCAAGGTTAACCAATAATAACTGAATAAAACATGCCTTACCCTTCTTGGGGCTTGTGGCGGCAACACTTGACCCCTGGGGGAGGGCATATGTTAAAAAGGGGAAACCTTACCCTTCCTGGAGCTTATGTCGGTGGCACTTGACCCCTGATAAAATGTTCTTTGTTAACCATTGGCCATAGTACACACACAAGAAACAGAGCACATCAAGGCAAGAAATCAAGTTAAACCATCAGGTGAAAAGTCCGCAGTTGTAATATATATATATACAAAGCTATATACTACCATGGGCAGGGGATTTACTACATTGTTTAAAGAGGAGAACATTTGCACAGAATGCTACCACTGCATATGAGCAGGGGGAGTCATTCCCATCAAGCAGACAGTGCAATATGCGGTCATCATTCCACCCCTTCCTCATCTTATCAATAAAGGGGCCAATGTGTTTGTCCCTTAAATGACTAAACGCAGGGCAGGAAAAAATGATGTGTTTGTCTGTTTCGGGAACTGGAGCTGGAACTGGAACTGCCATGTCACAGTGATTGCACAGACGGTTGGCCTTCGGGATTCCATGAAATCTGCCCTCTAAGTAAGCTGAGGGAAAGATGTTGCAGCGCATCAAAGTTAAGGATCTTCTATAGTGAAGCCGTGGTGCAGTTTAGTTTTTTTTAAAATATTTTTTAAATCCAATTTAATACAAAGTTGTCTAAAGTCATTTAAGAGCCAAGTAAGACCTAACTGTGAGATAGACAGAACCACCATATAATCAGCATACGTAAGAAGGGAGATCTTCCTATTGATGATCTTGGGGGTAGTATATAAACCGGTATCTCTCAAAGCTATAATTAGCTGATTAACATAAAGATTAAATAAAATAGGTGCTAACAGGCAACCCTGCCTTATCCCTCTTGTTGTGGAAATTGAATCTGATAAGAGACCAGCATTATTAACTCAGACTCTTAATGAGGTATTTGTATAAAAAGAGTGCATCAATGCCAATAGCTGTCTATCCATGCCCAAAGCTGCAAGCTCTCCCCAAAGTTCCCCCCTACTGATAAAATCAAAAGCCAATGAAAAATCAACAAATGCTGCGAATAATTTTATCCCTTGTTTCATGTATTTACTAACCAAATGGTCTAGAACAAAACTATGGTCAATATTACTATGATTGAACATAAAACCTGCCTGTTCCTCAGCGATAATGCACTTATCTTTAATCCAGCCCATACGGCGATTCAATAATAGCATGGAATATATTTTGGAGACTATGCACAAAAGGCTGATTGGGCTATAGTTTGCTGGATCTCCCCTAGCACCCTTTTTGTAGAACAGAACTACAATACTTTGTTTCCATTCACCCAGTATCATGACCAATGAATTTATTAAGGTGAATAGTCATGCCAGGGCTCCTGCCCACCAATCAGGGAGTGATCTAAAAAACTTCTCCTACTACAGAATCAGAGCCCGGAGCTTTCCCACCCTTCAAGGACAGGATTACATCCACAATTTCTGTTTGAAAAACTGGATCCCAATATGGGATTTCACTCTCACCTGACCAGCACAAGGCAACCTCTTTCTCCACACTATTCAAAAGGGCTGAAAAATGTCTAACCCAACTGTCTGATGTAACTTTGGGCTCCTGGTAGACTGAACCATACACCCAGGACCTATTAATCAACTTCCAGAAATTCCTAACATCATTTCTATTTAATGCATCTTGCAAGAAGAGCCATTGCACTCGTCTAACGGCCCACTTCTTGGTCTCTAACATCGCCTTATAATCCTTAAGCTGTTTCCAAAAGGATTTTAGTAGAGCTTCACATGGTTTCATCTTTATTTTACGTACCATGGCTCGCAGTTGCCTCTTGGCCAGTTTACATTCCTTATCCCACCATCCTCTCTGTAGCTTCAATGCTATATCATTCCTCTTAGGAATATACGACAGAAAAGACTGTAACTCCAACGTGAGTTGACACCAAACGTACTCGGCTTGGACAATATCCTAAGCCTGCTCCAGCTCATTTTTAAGTGCAATAGCTCTCTCTGAATGGAGAGAATGGGCCACTGCCTCATCTATGCCCTCCGTTCACTTTATTCTACATCAACCCAGTACCTCCATTCCATCTAGGTCTATCTGTAATACCGAGTCCCTTGCCATGGTGTTACAACACAGGGCCATTTGTAATGGGAAATGATCACTATCAATCAAGGTTCCCACCCAAAAATCACTGATACAATGATACAAGCACTGTGAGATAACAACATAATCTATCACACTACCTCCCCTAGGGGAAGTATAAGTATAATTTCCTATAGTGTCACTTGGACTATTTCCAGTCATTATCTTCAACATGAAATCGGTAACAAACCCATCAAATTTGAGTCCCGCTACATTAACTACCCTATCTCTTGAGGCCTGAGAGGAATTCACATCAACTTTCCAAACGTATTAATTTTCCAGATTCCGTGGGTGCAAAAGCGCACTGATATCTGCCCCAATTCTGGCATCCAGGTCCCACATCAATAGTAGCCCATCATCCGGATGGGCTATCCAATTTGAGGTCACCACTTCACATAACCTTGGCGAGAACACAGGGGAGTTATAACCATTTATTAATAAGATGGGTTTAGGCAGTACTGATGCACTTAATCTTAAAATCAGTAGATTTAAGCGCAAACTCAAAATCAGTAGATTTAAGCTCAAACTTTCATTGGATTCCACTAATGTTTAAATATAAAGTCACAAATATCACCAGCCCTCCACTTGAACTACCCCTACCTGAGGTCCGTACAGCTGGACACACCCACTCTCCAAAACCGTCCAACTCAAATGATATAAAATCCTGCATAACCCAAGTCTCCTGAAGACACTGACAGATTATGCTAAAGGTTTTCAGAAATGATATAAATTCTATATCAGCCTGTTTAGTGACCCATCCAACTATGTACCAAAAGAGGGTTGTCAACTGTCCCATGGGAGGGGGGACACCAATCATGCCATGGTTGTTAATGCACCATGACCCTCAGTCTGTCCCATTCCAGTTTCCTCTGGGGGAGGTAGTGACTCCTCAACTGAGACATCTTGGAAGACTTCCAAAAGGGGCATGCTTGAGCAGGTTGAGCTTTTGAATGGATCATCCTGTACTATCATTTTTGAACTTCTCCTAAGTCTGTGTTCTGTAGATTCTGTAAATCCCCAGTTGCACTAATAAAACTAAATATACCCACAGGGGTTAAAGGGATTTCCTGATTTGAAACCCCTAGCCCTACTCCGTTTTTAGGGTTCTCCCGACTAACATTCTGAGGTTGGGAGTTCAACTGGGCTGTGGGATCTAAGACACCAATCTCTTGTTCTTAAAGATTGATTCCAGTCTGATCCATAGAAAGACTCCCTCTAATATCAGTGACTGTTGTATCAAGGTTTAAGGGATAAATAGTCAGATCAAAATAAGTCATTGATATAAGAGGCCTATGTACTTCAAAGGGCCTTCAATTCTGTTCTGATTCACTGCAATATAAGTCAGTTCAACTCCAAGGAGATTTGTCTCAATTTATGTATTGTAGCTGAGATGGAGACAAAGCAGTTTACTTGTTAGCTTTTACTGGACTAACTTCTATGGCTGAGAATAGAGCCATATTCACATATGTCATATATACACTCCGTAATGATCACCTTTCCAACCAATTTCTCTGTTCTGGGATACTTTTTCTTTCAGGTTTTAGCTGTCATCTTCCCCTATTTCTGTTGTTATTCTCTCCTCTCTGTATTCTCTTAGTGTAATTTCAGCCTGCCACGCTGAACTCTGGAATGGGACCCATCTCGGTCTGTGATTTAGATGTGCTGGCCTGATCATGGAGGGGAATCGGGGAGGGGTCGGGGCTACGTGGTGCGACATGCGGCCTCTCAGCCCCACCCCTCCCACGCTCCTCCAGCCACCTGCCCTTGGGGAGACAGGTGGGTGCAGCAGCTAATCAGGCTGCTGCACCCACTTCCATACTGCAGTCAGAACCATGGTTTGGAACGGGGCGAGGTAACAGACATTACCTTTGACTCGTTCCTGATTGTGGTTTGGCTAACCATGATTCTGGAGGTGAGGCCAACCTCAACTCCAGAATCGTGGTTAGGTTTGAATCCTGCCAGGAATTCACCGTGGTGAACATCTAGCAGGGTTCAAAGAGACGTTCGCGTGATCACAACCACCACCCTGAATCCACTGTGATTCAGGGTGGTTGACTGTGATGATCCCGTAATGTCTGAAATTACCCTTAGTGTGCTCTGAAACAAAGGCCCTTTTCACAGGCGATCCCCCCCTCATCTACATGTGCGACTGGGTGGGCTGTGGGGGGACATATGTGTGACTGCCAGTGTGGATGGGTGGGGGTGCATCCATGTTCTCGCACTCCACCCATCTACAACACATGTAGGCATTGGGGAAAGCGGAGGTGCATCCGTGCATGGAGATGGGTGGAGGTGGTCAGGCATCCGTGCACACCCACCGCTGCTTCCACCCATCCCGTCAGCACCATAGCACCTCCTGGGTCTGTGTAACCTCCCTCCCCCCCCAAAAAAAATTACATGTATACTCTTCTTCTGTGAATATAAAACTTTTAACGTAGTTATAGTTCAGACCTGGTTAGATCATACTGGGTTTTATGATTGGAAAATTACCTTTTTGTGGCCCTGCTGCTCATGCTACTGCTTTTCCTTTCACAAGGATACAAAGAAGTGCTCTTCATAGCATTAGAGGAGACCTTTTGTTTCACATCGAGAGGTCACTGTTATGGAGAGTTTCAATTTGCTTTGTTCACTAGGTTACAGCACATTACGTGTGAGTGTATTTATGAGGCTATGGTACAAAAGGTAGCGTGGCCTCCAAAAGAAAGAGCTAATACAAGCATACAATGTACAATGATGGGTATTTGTGTGTGTTTACATTACTCACCATTATTAAAAACAAAATGAGGCCAATTAAAGTTGATTAAAAAGACACATGCTGGTCTGGTCCATTTGCTCAAAGGAGTTGTACAGGCACAGCTCTGTCCTGGTAGACTCCTGGGAGGTAAATGAATGGGGTAGACAAGCTTCCCCACCAGGGTACTGGCAAGGACATTCTCTTTTAGCCTAGAGGGCTAATAAAGCAGTTCTGTTACTTTTACATTAAGGTCTCAATCCAAACACCATTGAACTCAACGGAAAAATTCCCATTGACTTTACTCGGCTTGTTAGCAGGGGACCCCTCCCACAAGTGACTATTAGGGGGTCGGTACCCCAATATATGCCCAATTCTTTAATTTAGGGGAATTAGCCAAGGTCTCCATGTGCCACAAGGATCAGTCTGAGGTTCGATATGCGCTACATTCAGGTTATGTACCCTCCCCAAAAGTCGAGAAAGAGAGGGAGACAAACGTTTAATAAAAAGGGAATGTTTATTTCAAAGGGACATCAAGAGCACACACAATAAGATACACAGACACACATATACTAATCAATACAGTCCCGGTCTGGCTGATGATTCACAGGGGAAGCACAAGCGGCAGTAGGGAAAGTGAAAGTAATGTGGGGAGTGAGGAAGGGGCAAGGGGGGGATACCGGAGAGATACACAGAGCGAGAGCGAGGGAAGAGATAGATAGAAGCAGGAGGGGAAGTCAGGACCAATGGTTACCTTTCCTTGCCATTGAAAAGACGACAGGTGGCCCGCAGATCCAGCGAAGGTCAGGGATGAAGGGAAGGGGCAGACCAAAGTCCAGGAGACCCCTTAAGACAATGACCTGCACGGAGAGACCCACACACATTTGCATCAAAAGCTTTCTCCATTTTCAGAGTGGAAGTGAGGAGCAGTTATAGGGTTAGGATCAAGGAGTTGGGATAGGCTCAGGTGTGTCACAAAAGGCGCACAGGGATGACAAAGGGAATCTGCATATGAGAGCCATGGGGACAAAAGGCACATAAGAGACACACCTGGGCATGAATGGGAGAGGGTTTTTCCGGTGATTTGGGAGGAATTTTCACGGGAGTTCAAGGTTAATGGGTGGCATCCCTTTGCATTTTGTGCATTTCTCTTTGATGGTGCATGGGGGGTGGGGAGTTGGCTTACGTGGATATACTAATCTTCCATGCCTTTGAGGATGTTGCTAACCTGGGCTCTATTCACCAGTGGTTTCCCAAAACAGGGAGGATACCCTTTCTTAATGGCCCCATACTCCAGACTTTCTCCACTTAATTACCTTCCTAACAGAGCAGACTGGTTTTTTTATGAGTGGACTCCATTCCCCTAGGCTCCATGGTGGCTTGGCCCTACCCCTACTCCGACTCCCTAATGCCCATCAACCCATGTCTCACATGGTCTTGCCGAGTATGGGGGGGGGGCTCTCTTTTGGGGGGGGGAGAATCCTGCGTCTCTGGCAACAATTCCCCCCATTGGGGGTATGGCTAGCTGTTAGTCACCACCCCCACATTACCGTCCGGAGACCTCCTCAAGGTGCCGCAACCAAACTATGGTTCGCCTAGTTCAATACACTAGCCCCAACGTGCAAAACACCAGCCCGATCTGGAAGACTATGATCAACAAAATCAGGTGGGACCTTATATTGAACACACCAGTGTCTTGTGAATCCCAGTCCATCAAGGAATCCAAACAGGCATGAATGGCTGCCATAATCTTCTGATTATTAAGCTGCACAGTCATTGCAGTGGCTTGTCCTCACTGCTGGGTCGGAAGGAGGGGTATGGGGGAGGAAGGTTTTGGGCAAAGGGAAACAAAACAAAACCCCATGGCCAAGAGAATCAAAGAAATAAAAGGGTGAGGGGGAGCAATAAGGGAAGGGAACAATGGCATATGTTGCACAGTCCAGACCAGGGTTATATACTTAAAATCTTAATTTCAAACAAAGAAAAAAACCTCATAAATCTTAAAAATCACAATTCAGACAAAATCATTTATACACACACACAGGCACACCTAGGAACTGCCTGTAACATATTAATCCTGGCTAGATATAACTGGGCTTCCTTCAAAGAGACCTGAGGATTCCAAAATATTGCCACAGGCTGGCCTAGTTTGAATACATGCGAGCCCACGGCCAGGGCTGTTAATTTCTCGAGAGATACTGCATGCTCAATTATGTGGTGAATCTCTACAGTGTTTTGGGTCCCAATTCCAAATTCTGTAATTTATAAGCCCCTGCCAATACCTGCTCCTTCATGAAAGAAATGTGGCTATAACATTTAAAGTGAATTACCGGTTTGTACCTGTCACAGTGAGTTCCCTCCAGTGGAATAATCCAATCAGGTGGATCTGATTTCTGCAACTCATTATCCTTTATCTCCTACCCCTGTGGTTCCCAATTTACCATTGCCCAAGAAATCCTTTTCCCATCTGGAGAAGTCAGGGTAATCAAGAGTTCATCTCCAGGAGTTCGGGGGCTTTCAGTATGTGCAACCACCGTCATCTGGAGAGGAGTTCCAATTGTCCTGGCAGCTTCAGAAACTTTTACAGCGTCACAACTCCCCAAGTCCTTGTCCCTGAGAATGCTGGGGTCAGTGGCTCCAGAAGAAGGCTTGCACCACACCCAGAGGCTGGAGTCCTTCCCTTTGGGTTCACTGTTCAATGGAATGGAGTAACAAAGTTTGATCCTTTTTCCGGACTCTTGGCGTGTGCAGTTGGCTGTATTTTCCCAAGTGCATCCAGTTCCGTTGTTCAGGACATGGAAGATGTAGGCAGAGGCGAAGGCCCAGGAATGGTTCCAGTACACATACAGATTGGGCATCCGACACACAAACTTGGTTCCTGGCTGTGGTCTCCGCAACACCCATCTCCATACCCTCGCAGGGATCATGTGGCTTCCACTCAGCTCCTTCTCTGATGCAGATCCCGGAATCACTCTCGCCTCTCCGATCACCCACCCCACCAGCAAGGTCGCTTGCATCTTGGCTTCCTAAGGGGACACACACACAAAAACAATTTGGGGGGGGGTGGTTCTCACCTTGAGGCGCAATTTCCTTAGGAATGAGGAGGATGAGCAGAACTGGAAAAGGGAGTTCCTTCTCCACATTTCCCCCTGTTGCTTTCCATTAGACCACTCCAATGAGGGCCCAAGGAGGCTCTCTTACTGAGGGGGTGAGGGAGAGCTAGCCGAATTTGGGGGCTGAGTCTCCTGGCTTTCTTGTTGCTGGTTCTCGGAGGGGGCGTCTTAGTTCAAAGAGCCAATTGTGTATTTTATTTCTACTTCCCCCCCCCATTCCTTCTTTTTTTTGCAGGCAAAAATTGGAAGCTTATGTCAAGCTGCCATCACACACATCAGGGCTTCCCTAGGGCTACAGCAGCAACATCAAAAGTAAGACTTCAGAAATTCTGCCCATCCCCAAACCATCAAGCAGAAATCCTCAAGCACATACACACACACACACACACACACACACTTCTTCAGTCGCACAGGCACACCCACAGGGAGCCCCCACACACACACACACAAGTCTCATACAAAACATCAATCACACCTCCCCCCCCATGCCTGGAACTCACTCCCTGTCCACATCCGTCTTGCCCCCTCCCTTCATACCTTCAAATCTCTCCTTAAAACTCACCTCTTTCGCTCTGCTCTGTCTGACTCTTTATCCTGCTGAGCCACTATTCCTAT
>QEPC01000727.1:364050-420766 GCA_003113815.1 Sphenodon punctatus
TAATAATAATAATAATAATAATAACCTGCACATGCGCTCACACAATTCCATCGCACACAGGAGTGCACACCCCTATATTCACATAAAGCAGGTATATATCCTCCATTTCCTGCAGACATACTCAATATCAAACTTGCACACATAAATGCATACACCAACACATTGGTCAAAGGGGAAGATAATCTCTCTTCAGGGTCATCAACAGCCTGATAAGTCCTTTTTATTTAATGTGAAAAGGACCTCTCTGCTAGGGAACTTCACTGAGAGCTGATAAGCTTAACTACTTTACAAAGAAACCTCTTTCTGTAAGAAACAAACACCATCTCTTTTTTACAACACCATGAATTCTTGCAGAGTTCAAAGCTGAACACCTCAGGGCACTATGGCCACTATTAGCCATACTTGCATATCCCACATGGGGGGGGGATCTTCTCAAGTATACAAATATACATGCACCCCTACACACAAATTACTCACATCTGCACTTGAAGCATGATCTCTAGCATTCAAAAACCATCCTTACTGTATTCCTCTTTTCAACAAAACAAACAAACAAACAAAATGGGGGGAGGGTGTTACTTCAGTCTAGATTACTCTTGCAGGGGCCAGGGACCACTGCTGCTGGTTAGGGCAGAGAGGGAGAGCCACATGGAAAAGTGGGTGAAATACATTCCCCCTAAAAAAGTTAGTGAATATTGGTATCTCACTCCAAGCCCTGTCCAGGAAACCTGGCCATGGGGGGAGGGGGGGCACTCCTGGGGAACCCTACAGGACCCTGGACATTCCAGGAAAAGGGATAAAAGTTTCTGGGCTGGCCAGAGGAACTCTCCTCTCCTGGGTGACCTTGATGCCAGGCATTTCTCTCTGGCTAGGGTTGTCAGTGCTCCTTAAGGGAGGCATTGCCTCCTGTGGGCTCCAGGTTAGCAACCACAGTGACTGATTTCATACAGGGGGGTGCCCCTGGAGGCTTGATGGGCCCCTCCGGCAGTCCTTCCACGTCCCGCATCAGGTCAGCTACCTGCCTTATGCCTGTGGATAACTTGTTCCACGTGGTATGGTTAAGGTCGATCCGACCTGTTGCCATTCTAGTTTGGGGACTCAATTCCATGTATACTGCCTCTATGAAATCTGCATTGTTATACGGCATCACCATGCGCCCATTCCTCTGAACTGGGGCTACCACATTTGCTAGGGCTCCTAACAGCTTCTTTCTGGTTACATAGACTTCAGGTCGTTCCCTGGGGGCCTGGGCCTCCAAGAGGAATAATCGATTTGGGCTCTGTCCTGGAACCATCACCCTCAGCATGGCCTTCATTCAGTCACTAGAAGCAGTGCCCTGAAGGTCCACCATGCTGAGCCCTGCTTCATGGGTCTGTGCATCAATGAGGAAGGTGCTAGCCTGAGCTAACTGGTGTCAGGGGATGGGGCAGAAGGGGGCACTGTCCAAGGAGGGGATACCCAAAAAGGACTACACTGTGCAGGGTTGTGGGATCAAAGGAACAGAAAGGAGCAATGATGCGACATAAGCAGGTAGAAGGGGGAACCGATAGAGGGTAGCAGGGAGCCACAAGGAAGCCTCTCAGTTGTTCTCCACTCTCCTGGAGACTGAATACTCAGCACGAGCATCAGGCACACTGGCTTATGAAGGTGAATGGCTCATCATCGAGGTCAATAGGGAAGGGTTGGGGAGCCATGAAAACAGCAAGGACCTAGAAGCAAGGAACGAGAGAACTAGAGCTAGGGAAGCAATAGAGAGCAAGGCGAGCACTAGGGAAGGAGAACCAAGAGACAAAGGGACCAGAGCTAGAGAGCTATACAGAGTGATAGGGAACAATAGACTAGACACAAGAGACCCAGAGCTCAAAAGGCACTCGGAAGCAAGGAAGACAATAGGGAGACAGAGGCAGATACTAAGACCCAGAGCTAGAGAAGCACTGGGAAACAAGGAGGCACTAGGGAAACAGAGGCAAGATACTAAGACCCAGAGCTAGGGCAGCATTGGGGAACAAGGAAGGCCATAGGAAGACAGAGGCAAGATACTAAGACCCAGAGGTGGGGCAGCACTGGGGAATGAGAAAGACAATAGGAAGACAGAGGCAAGATACTAAGACCCAGATCTGGGGCAGCACTGGGGAACAAGGAAGGCAATAGGGAGACAAGAGTCCAGAGACTTAGGAACAGAAGCCAGAGGAGTACTGGGGAACAATAAGGGCAAAGAGGAACAGAGACAAGGGGCCTAGAAGACAAGGCTAAGAGGGCAATGGGGGAACAGGAGCCAAGAGATTAGGACCTAAGGGGAACAAAGGGTTCAACATGAACAACAAGGAATAGGGCAACATATGCAACAAGGAACCAGGGAAGCCAAGGTAAACTATGAACAAGGGCTAGGAGACCAAAAATAGGGGAAGAGCAGGGAACAAAGGGAGCAACAGGGAACTACCAGGAACAGGGTACAAAGACACACAGCAACAGGAGAAACTGTGGCTATAGTCCTATAAACATGGGCAAGGCCAAAGGCAGGAACAGCTAGCAGAGCGGGGAAACCTAGACCTAACAAAGGAGAGTGGGAGGGGAATCCCCACACAAGGCAGACTGAAGAAGGAGACAGAACTGACTAAGAGACAGCTAACAGGGACCAGGTGAACAGGAGTCACAGAGACAAGGGAAGCAGAGGTACCAAGAGGGAAGAGGGACAGACAGGGGCAGAAGGAGAGGGAAACCTGAAAGTAAACCAAAAGTACAAAGGGTGAAACAAGCAACAGGATCACAGCCAAGAGCTGATGTCCCACAGCTTGCAACTGTTCCCATCAGGCCTTTTATATTACTGGGAACCAATGAGGAGTCCAGGGGGAGGAGCCAAACAGGGCAGGGTGCCAGGTAGACAGGAGGAGAGTAGCAGCAAGCCCAGCTACCCTATAGCGCTGGGGAAAATTCCCTACCTGCCAAAGTCAAGGTTGCAGGTTCAAACCTACACCCTGACAACTGGGTCAAGTCTACCCCATCTGCTGTGTGATACATTTGCCAAACCTTGGCCATCCATGCAACCACTGTATCCTGGTTTAGTGGCTCAATTGCTCTGCAACTGCCTTTGTCTGAGTGGGGGACCACCAAACCATTTCCCTTACCTCCTCATGGGTACCACCCTCTCTTTCCCCCATATGCTTGACAACCCATCTCACTAGTCAGGCTAAAGGCTCAGGCATTTGCCATGCAGGGTTGTAAGGGGCCTCCAGGATGGCGTCTAAGGGAAGTTTAGACTTCCATGCGGGGAGAGGATCGGGCTCTGTCCTGGGGAAATCCTCAACCCACAGTGGCCACTAGGCCTTTGTGCAAGTCAAGCTTCCCCCATAGTTTTTGGATGGTCACCTCGCAGGCTTCATGGCTAGCCATGACCTTAGTGGTCCAGTTTGATCTGCCAGGAAGTGTGCCGCTGATCGGGCTTGCCCTAACTGCTCCCTTAGTCCCTCCAGCTCCTTCTCAGCCCTAACCAAGGCTCCACTACTCTCCTCCAGGGCTCTTTTAAGGAATGCTGTTAAGTTTCATTTCTCTGCTACTAAGTCATATTTATCCCTTTCCAGTTCTGTACACTTTGCCTCTAATCTCTCAGCCTTCTTTCATACCTTCTCGCACTGTTGTTTTGTCTCCTTTAACATTTCCTGTAAATCGCAGCATGCATACCACAATGCCCAAGCTGCATATGCGTCCTTCTTATTCCCTCTAGACTTGAACTTTTGACAATACTCTGCATATGCCTCACCTACCGAGGCCACGAGGTCCTCGCTCTTAAAACACCCCAGCTCCCATGGGCACTTTCCCTTCCTTGCTGCCCATCTCTCTAACTTTGCCTTTCCCTGCTCCCTTTGGAGCATGCCTTCCACCTCCCAGGCACTAACTGCCATTCGGGAACCTATCCTTGCATAATTCCGTGGGTTACTTTTTACAACCTCGAAATTCCAATGATAAACTCCCCGGTCTGCTGAAGCAGTCCCCCACCAAAAACTCCTTACAAATCCTGGAACCAACACTAGGGCTCTCAGACCCCAAAATCCCAAGGCTGCCCATGCAACCCCAAGACCAAAACTCTCTAACTGTCCCAAACCCGACAGTACAGGTTCAAGACCCCAAAGATCCCTGGGCTGGTGCTGCATTCCCCAAGACCAGAACTCTTCCATCATCACAAATCCCGGTCAGAACTGCCAAAACAGTCCCCAGGACCTCAATTCTCTGAATGCCCCAAACCTGACCCTACAGGTTCAAGACCACAGATCCCAGGGCTGCCAATGCAGACCCAAGACCACAATTCTCTGAATGTCCCAAACCTGACACTACAGGTTCAAGGCCAAATCCTCTATAAATACCGACCCCTGGACTGACTCATACAGTCCCAAGGTCCAATTCTCTAATGATCCCTAGACTGCCTCATACAGTCCCAGACTCCCAAGATCTAATTCTCTAATGATCCCTGGACTGCTTCATACAATCCCAGAACCAAAATTCTCTAATCACAGGGCTAACTCGATAGTCAGTCACCCGGTTTACATTTGTCTAAACTCACAAACAAAAACCCTCGGTTACTAGAAAGGTCCCATTGAATGTGGCACTCTTCTCTGGAGCCCTCAATCTAGTACCCGGTCCCCTTGGGCTTGGCATTTTTGCAGGCAGGTTCAAACAGTCAATAAAACAACCCAAAATCCCACAATACAACAACCCCTTCTTGCAAGCTCTTTAAATTTTAAATCCAGAGTCCAAAGAAGAAAAGAGAGAAAAGAAAGGATAGAGAAAATCACAGAAGTAGAAGAAAGATAGAATTTTGAGGGGTTTGGTTGGCTGTAGCTACGCACGCCTCCATGAGTTCCCACTCATGCTCTTAGTGGGTTCGCAAGTGACTGCCCACGTAATCCATCAATTTTTTTAGCAGGAGAGGCCATTCCATGCATGACTATTAGGTGGTCGGTACCGCAATATACACCCAATTCTTCAATTTAGGGGAATTAGCCAAATTAGTTGAACTAGGGGTCCTCACGTGCCACAAGGATCAGTCTGAGGTTCGATATGCGCTACAGTCAGGTTATGTACCCTCCCCAAAAGTAGAGAGAGGGATACAAACGTTTAATATAAAGGGTAGGGGTGGGACTTGGGGCAAAAAAACGGTTACCGGTTTACAAAAACCCGGTTTACCGGATGAAAACCGCTATACCGGTACTGGGTTTTTTTCATTGATTTCAATGGGGAACTGTTCCCATTTAAATCAATGGGAAAAAACCCATACCTCCCCCCACCCCCTACAAGACTGCGTGGGTGGAAGTGGGGACACCCCCCACCCACCTTGTCCAGCCTGGATTTTTTTTTTTTTTTTTAATTATCCTGAAGTCCGGCTGCTAGTCGGGGCTCCAGGCCGCCACCACACTAGCGGCGGTGACCCAGAGCCCGTACCAGCAGGTACAAGGCAATCCCAGGGGTGGGGGTGGTTTATCACCCCCCCCCGCCCCAGGGATCACCCTACCCCCCACCCAGATCACCTTACTTGTCCTATGGGTGGCAATGGCAGCTGCCCGGCATGGGGCCGGGCAGCTTCAGTGCTAGTGGCTGGCTTCCCATCAGCACATCACTAGGCCTTCCGGGGAAAACTTGAAGTTCCCCGGAAGGCCTAGTGAAGGACTTAAGGGAAGCCAGCTACTAGCGCTGAAGCCACCCGGACCCACACCGTGCTGCTGCTGCTGCCACCGCTACCCGAAGGATAAGTAAGGTGATATGGGTGGGGGTAGGGTGATCCCTGGGGTGTGGGGGGTGTTAAACCACCCCCCACCCCAGGGATCACCCTGACTGCTGCTGGTGCGGGCTCTGGGTCACTGCCACCGGTGCAGCGGCGGCCTGGAGCCTGCACTAGCAACCGGACTTCAGGTTATTATTTTTTTTTAAAAATCCAGGGTGGGTGGGTGTCCCCCCTTCCACCCGCGCAGCCTGGATGGGGGAGGGAAAGT
The DNA here is from genome assembly GCA_003113815.1 of Sphenodon punctatus. Taxonomy (NCBI): domain Eukaryota; kingdom Metazoa; phylum Chordata; class Lepidosauria; order Sphenodontia; family Sphenodontidae; genus Sphenodon; species Sphenodon punctatus. Next base: position 370,032 of record QEPC01000727.1, read on the forward strand.
GAGTGGTGGGTTTTTTTTGTTTTTTTTACATTGCAGCCATTCATTTCAATGGCCGCAATGTAAAAAAATCCAGCACGGGGAACCGGTACTGGTACCCCAAATAACCAGGTTAATCCGAAACTGCCAGTACAGCAAAATACCGGCAGTTTCAGATACCAGGGGAACCGAAATTCCCACCCCTAATAAAGGGAATGTTTATTTCAAAGGGATATCAAAGAGAACACACAATAAGATAAACACACACACACATATACTAAACAATATAGCCCCGATCTGGCTGACGGTTCACAGGGAAAGCACAAGCAGCGGTGGGGAACATGAAAGTAATGTGGGGAGTGAGGAAGGGGCAAGGGGGGGATACCAGAGAGATACACAGAGCGAGAGCGGGGGAAGAGAGAGATAGAAGCAGGAGGGGAAATCAGGACCAATGGTTACCTTTCCTTGCCGTTGAAAAGGCGACAGGCGGCCCGCGGATCCAGCGAATTTCAGGGATGAAGGGAAGGGGCAGACCAAAGTCCAGGAGACCCCTTAAAACACAGACCTGCACGGAGAGACCCACATGTGTTTCCATCCAAAGCTTTCTCAGTTTTCAGAGGGGAAGCGAGGAGCAGTTATAGGGTTAGGATCAAGGAGTTGGGATAGGCTCGGGGGTGTCACAAAAGGCACACATGGATGACAAAGGGAATCTGCATGCGAAAGCCATGGGGACAAAAGGCACATAAGAGACACACCTGGGCATGAATGGGAGTGGGTTTTTCCGGTGATTTGGGAGGAATTTTAAGGGGCGTTCAAGGTTAATGAGTGACATCCCTTTGCATTTTGTGCATTTCTCTTTGATGGTGCTGGGGGGGGGGGTTGGCTTATGTGGGGGATACTAATCTTCCATGCCTTTGAGGCTGTTGCAAACCTGGGCTCTATTCACCAATGGTTTCCCAAAACAGGGAGGATACCCTTTCATAATGGTCCCGTACTTACTCAGGGCTTTCTCCACTTAATTACCTTCCTCCCAGAGCAGACTGATTTTTGCATGAGTGGGCTCCATTCCCCTAGGCTCCATGGTGGCTTGGCCCTACCCCCACTCTGGCTCCCTAATGCCCACAGACCCATGTCTCACATGGCCTTGCTGAGTATGGGGGGGGGGCCTGTCTTTTCTGGGGGGACAATCCTGTGTCTTTTGCAACAGGCTTTAGATTCGGCCCTAAGTAGCTTTGTTGTCTTCTCCCTTGAATGTATGTTTTCCACCTCCATACAAACCACTGATATTCTATCTTCTCTTTTTCCTCCTTGGAGAGATTTCCATTTTTCTTTCTCCTCACTTATAACTGAACCAAGACATCATTTATTTTTCACTTCTGCTCAGTAGAGGAGTAGGGCTCATTGGTTATGGGGCTGTTTTTCTCCTATTTTTTCAGTGTGTGTTAGAACTAATATACTAAACTGAAGCAGATTTACTGCTGTAGTCCTAGTAGAAAACAACATCACGGGCTGATCCCAACACTCGTGGATCCTGCACGCTCATGCATGCACACAGCTTCCATGTGGCACAATGTTCCCCGCAATGGAGATTTGAATGGTTTGTGCACGGGATCGATATGACTTTGGATCAGTCCCACCATCTTCAACCTAAGTGTCTCCAGGGGTAGTTCATCTGCATTGATAATGGTTTAATCAGTCTGGGCCCCCTAAAAGACCCCTCTGCTTTTACACATTTTCCTGGTGGGGGTACAGGTCCTTCACTGTTTTAATGACAAACTTAAGAAACAATTACAAACTGACCAGGACAATTACAAACCTGATTGCTAATTTGGCTTCATATGTGAGGGGAAAAATTGTCAACCTTAACCAGGAACAAGTTTACATAACATTTTGTAATGCAAACATTAAGGAGGCACTGGCAGACTTATCGTTGATTCAGGAGAAAATAATTGTGTCTGACAGATGCTTTGAGTACGCATATCATGGGAATAGCACACAAAGGTAACGTGGTGGATATAATTCACCTGGATTGCATGATTGATTTTGATGCTATAATTTTGTAAAACGATAATTTGAAAATCTTCCCTAAAGAATATTTAAAAGAGTATTTTAATACTTGCCTTATGAAAGGTGGACAGTAGGACTGAAGAACATGGAGGAGCAGGATGGATGTTCCCTTTCCCCTCATAATGCATATAATTTAAGAAATAAACCTTATTATCTGAGGAAAATTCAGTTCAATGTCCACTTAGTAGGGTGTGATTTTTAAAGTTCTGTAGTCCAACCTCACAAACCATGCTTAGAATGAACCCATTTATAATAATCCCAACTTCAAGGACCAAATCTGTCAATTTCACATTGCCAAGTCTTATTATAATGAACACCCCGATAGAATGAGCATTTTCTTTGGTCCCATAGGGGTTCATTATGCTGATGATAAGGATGTATAACATTGTGTGAGCCAGTTCTTTACCCTGTGTAAATTTGCATAATTCCAGTGGAGTCTCAATGGAGTTACACCTCTTTATGCTAACTTTCCGATCTCATCCCCCATGTATATATTATTTAAAGGTGTCAAACAAGGAGCTGTGTTTTGTGATCATTTTGACACAGACTTCCATCACACTGAAGTGCAAGAAAGAGCATGTGCAAGAACAATATATTATTCCTCAGTTAATTGCTTGAGTGAGTTAATTGGACAATACATATGGGAAACAATTATTGATAAATAATTTGCCCCAGTACAATTGCTTGCTGCGATTATATTGTCTCTTGGGGAAGGTTAATTTATCTGCAGATGAATGACCTGTTGTAATGATTTCATTGTGTATGCTTAATTCTTATGGGGCTATACATTTTGACAACAGGCATAGCAAGTATCTTTCTTCTTAATTATCCCAGTCCAAGAGCACAAGTCCTGTGTATATGTGGTGGGGCTGATCCCATGGCCCACAGATGCCACGCGCACGCGCTCATGTGCACGGCTTCATCAAACCACAGTGTGTTTTCAATGGAGATGCATGAGGTTTGCATGCAGGTGGGTATGCATGCAGGCACACGCAGGATCCACAAGGTATGGGATCAGCCCCATTAAGAGATCAAACACACCAGGGTTGTGAAATTATTTCTGTATGAGTTCCAGAGACGGTTCCAGCTTCTCTATTACTATTACTAATGCTAATAGTGGACAATCAACAGCTAAAAAACGTGATTTAGTGATAAGTCTGAAGAAATAGCAGCTGGTTTCCAGTACCGGGAGAGTTCTGTTCTTTATTGTTCCATTGTGCATGCTTTTACACAAAATCACATCTGCTGTTTCAATCTAAAGAAGGTGAGAGATGGTGGAGTTAAAGATGTCAAACAATTTGATGTTTCCTTCAGAAAGTCACATATGTAAAAGTCACCTTTTATCAAAATATAATGAATATATATATATATATATATATATATACACAGCCAAAAATGTGTTTTCCATTGAAACCAATGGAAATTGAAAATGAAAGCAAAAATAAAAAAATGAAAACAAATAACAACATGGGTCCCTGGTGCCCACCTCTATATTGTTACATTAAGAATATAACAAGTGCCATAATGGGTCAGAGCAATGGTCTATTGAGCCCAACATCCTGTCTCTGACAGTCGCCAATCTCGGTCACTTGGGAGAAGTACCCAACAGGTCATAAAGGAGAGATCCATTCCTCATTGTTCACTCCCAGGTTGCGACAGCCAGAGGTTAGCTCCCCTAACCTTCTTGGCTAATAGCCATTAATGAACCTCCTTTGTTTTGGCGATTACGTATAGTGCTAAAAAAAAGTGACTGAAACACCAAAATGACCAAGCCAAAAATACGATATAACCAATCATAAGCAGATATCCAGCAAATTTGGAGTGAATATCCACATTGTCAGATCTGAATCAAAACAGGTGAATTCATCAAATAGAGCATTCACCATACATATTTGTTTCATCTTTAGTGATAGCTTTCCATTCCAACAAGTTTTTGATTTAAACCTGTGCCATACCAACAAAAGACACCATGCTGAAATCTAGCCCTGAGACACACTTAATCGTGTGGACTCTTACCTTAATCCAGGGCTGTCCAACATCTTGGCCACCATGGGCTGGATCACCTCATAGCAATTGGCTGGTGGGCTGGATTGCACAACAATCTCACAATGTACATTATGGGTACTTTCAGACATGACGCTAACCACCCTTTAACCACCCTTGGTGTTTATTTATGCATGTTGCAGGGCTGTATTGGTGCCCTATGCAGCCCTGCAACATGCATAAATAACCACCAAGGGTGGTGAAAGGGTGGTTAGCATCATGTCTGAAAGTACCCCATGTTGTTTTGATAGTGCATGGGTATTCAAATCCTGTTCAAATGGATCAGCGTGAATAATGTGAGTTCAACATGTGGTGAAAACAGACATGACTCTAACCACCCTTTAACCACCCTTGGTGGTCATTTATGCATGTTTCAGGGCTGCATAGGGCACCAATACAGCCCTTCAACATGCATAAATAACCACCAAGGGTGGTTAAAGGGTGGTTAGCATCATGTCTGTTTTCACCCATGCAGAATTTGGAGTTGTTATTGATTGCTTGATGTCAGTATGGAAATATATATTTTGTTGGTTGGTTGATTGGTTTTTAAAATACTGATATTTAATAAACTTGAAGTTTAGGTCCATGGGCTGGATGAAACCCTGCCACGCGTCATATCCAGCTTACAGACCACCAGCTGGACAGCCCTACCTAAGTGTGCAAGATGTTGGTTATAAGTTAGACTTCCTGTTTTCAGTACAAATATAATGAAATTTCCATTTATTTCAATCATTTTACTTTCAATTTACACCAGAGTAAAAAAGGGCAAGGTTTACCCCCTTGTAGCGCCCTTGCATCTTATTATCTATTCCCACACCAGAACCAGCCCCCATTGCATTGGTGTTTTTAAACATGTTCCAACTATGATTAAAGGTTTTTGTTTTGCCATTTAATTATGTCCCTGCAATAACATAAATGCTTTCATTTGAGAATTACAAAGCGCTGAACATGGATCTGTTTTTAAGTCAGACCTATTATCATCATTAGCTGCTACTATAATTTATCCTTTCTATGCCAGGGCTTTCTCAGCTTGAAGGGCATGTCACTTAAATATTCCCCACCACCACCCCACCCTTTGTGATGGTGCATCTCTCTTGCAGAGAGTAGCACAGCAGATTGTTAAATTAAAAAACAGACAGTGGTGTGGACAGTTCTCCCAACGTTACTTTGCATTCATTTTCACAGGTAGCACATGGCCACACAAAATAAGAGACCCTGTAATAGAGAGGCTCATAAACCATGGGTTGCGACTCATCCTGAAGTCACACCATCTGCAGATGCAGTTATGATTACGGTTGCCACCTGGCACAGTAAAAAAAACAGGACATTGCTAATTTGCATAATTTTGCATGTGTTGATTTATGTAGTAGTAGTAGTAGATTTTATTGTACTGGCCAAAGCCATGACAAACACACATGTAGAACAATAAACAATATTTAAACATCATACATGATAAAACCACAAAATTCTAGACAGTGAGACAAAAAATATAGTGTAGATTGATTGATCTTACTTTCCCAAAGATATACACTTGAGTAAGTAACCGCTAAGTTCAGATGTTAAATTTGTTCTCAAAATAAAATGATTCATGATCACAAAGCATAAACGTATATCACACTATAATAAATACTCAAAATTGCCTTGCCCTTCCTGGGGCTTATGGTGGCGGTATTTGACCCCTGTGACAATGCGTATACATTAATAAATTTAAAACAAAATTAAAACATCATTCATATTTTACACAGCATTTAAAGGACTTTCGCACACGGTTTGGGGAAGGTTCTGCACCAGACCCACTATTCCAAACTGAGTCTTATACATTATCATTTGCTGTAGCCCAAAGGGTAACAAAAAGACAAAAAATCGCCTGGTCCGAATATTAATAATAATGCCCGTTAGCACCATTTATCTCATTTCAACTATTCCCAATTGCTATTCCCCTATTTATGCTAATCCTTTTTTTCCTACCAATTTCAGCTAGTCACGCAAATTTAGTCACAGCCCCCATTATTACTTCATTCAAATTTCCTAATAAATAAGACAACTTCCAATTTACACCCCAATGCTCCTTCCCTTTCAATAGCAGCGTGATGATTTCCAACCTCAGTTTTTGGTTATGAAGGCAATCAAGGATATAATGGTTAAGATCTTCCACCCTGTTCAGGACACAGCTACAGAGCCTCAATCCAATTGTACTGGATTCCTCTATGTGTGATTTCAGACGTTACGAGATCACGTTCAACCACACTGAACCACGCTCAACCCCCCCGTGGGGCCAAACGGCCCGGAACATCTGAACGGCGCGCGCCAGATGTTCACCACGCTCAATACCCACATGGGGTCAGTTTGAACCACGCTTCCCGGGCTAGCCGGGGGAAGGTCTCGGGAAGCGTGGTCAAACCAACCCCCACAGGGAACCAAGCAAAAGTAACGTCTGGACGCCAATCCCCCAGCGGAACCAAAAAAATGGAGCCCCGGCCGGGGACGAGGCACGCAGCGTCGCTGCCAGGCAACCAGCACCAACACAAACACCGGAGGGAGATTTAAAGCGAGAGCAGCAGCAAGCAAGCGTGGCGGGATGGAGCGAGGAGGGAAGCGGAAGAGACCGGAGGCACGAGCAGCGACAGCGGCGGCACAGGAGGCGGAGGACGTGCAGCCAGGCCCAGCGATGCAGGCGGAGGGGGCACAGGTGCAGGAAGGGGGCACACGGGAGCACCCGACCAGGGAGGCGCCCCGGGAACACCAACCACAGCTGCAGCCGGGTCGCGCCGCCCCGGGGACAGCGGCCGGAACAGGCCCACAGGAGGCACCCAGGAAACGGGTAAGGGCACCCACTGGGAGGGGAACAGGGGGCACAGGGGAACCCCCTGTGGAGGGGGCCGGGGGGACCCCGGGCGGAAGGCAGGGGGGCAGGGGGACCCCGGGCGGAGGGCAGGGGGGCAGGGGGCCCCCGAGAGGGCCCACACCCTCACCCAGCAACCAACCACCCCCCTTCCCCCCCCCAGACACGAAAGTCGGCCCGGGCGGACGAGCCCCAGGAGGAGCCCGGCCCCCGGCCCCTGGAGGCGCACCCCCAGGAGGAGGTGGAGGAGGAGCACAGGCAGGTGCAGCAGGAGCTGCACCGGGAGGAGGAACAGCAGGGGCCCAGCCGGAGGAAGGCCTATCACAGAGGGGGACAGTGGGGCCTCCAGGAGACCCGGGACTTCATACGGATCTGGGGGACCCTCGAGTACCAGGTGGAGCTCGCAATAAACCAGCGCAACGAGCATGTCTACCGGGACATCGTGCGCGACATGGAGGCGGCGGGGCACGAGCGCACTGTCAACCAGTGTCGCTCGAAGGCCAAGGAGCTCAAGAGGGGGTACAAGGCCCTCAAGGACAATAACAGCCGCTCCGGCCACGGGGCCCGCACCGCCCCCTACTACGATGCCCTGGACCGCATCCTTCACATGAAGGGCTCCATAGTTGCCCCACGCCTGGTGGGCAGCGCTGTGGTCCAGGGCAGGGAGCGGGCCGAGGTACCCCCTCCCCTCGCCGCCCGCCCGGTAGACACGAGCTCAGGGGACCCCCACCCCCAGGAGGACCACCCGGGACCCGCAGAAGCCCCAAGGCCCCCCCCCAGCAGCAGCCCGGAGACATCCCAACGCCGGGCCGGCCAGGCGGAGTCGGAGGTCGGCACCTTCACCACCCTCAGCCAGTGGTCCCAGGGGGAGCACTCCCAGGGTGAGGCGCCGGCCTCCGAAGGCTCGGAGACGGACATAGAGGGTAAGCGGGCCCCCAGGGCAAGGGGGGGCACGACCAGGGGGCCGGTGGCAGGGGCGGGGGTGGGGGCCCTGCTGCAGGGGCCACAACCAGCCCCCTTCACCCGCTCCCCCCTCTCCCGCCCGCAGGACATGGGGAGCCCCAGGACCGGGCCAGCGAGACGGTGCAGGCCCCCGCGGAGGGCACAGGAGAGCAGGTGCCGGACCCAGGTAAGGCGGGAGGGCTGGGATTGCGGGAGGGCCCCCCGGGCGCCAGCCCAGGGGGGCCTCTGGCCTCAGTGGGGGAGGGGGGGCAGGGGGCCCCGGGACCCGACCCCGCTAGGGGACAGGGCCCTGCACTGACCCACCCGCCCATTTCCACAGGGCAGCCCCCGCGCGCGGCGCCTCCGCCGGCCGCGGCCCCAGCCCAGCGGATGCGGGAGTACCGGGCGCGGGTCCGCAGGCGCAGGGAGGAGCAAGCGGAGGACATCGTCCGCAGGGCGGAGGAACAGGGGGAGCGCATGATCGCCTCCGTGGACCGCATGGAGGCGGCCATAGAGCGGTCCATGGAGAAGGCCCTGGAGACAGACCGCCGGCTGGAGGCGGAGGTGCGCCTGGAGCGGAGGCGGGAGCGCCGGGAGCACCAGCGGCAGCAGGGGCTGCTCAGGGGCCTCCGGCAGGACATACAGGGCATGGTGCGGGAGCACAGCGCAAAGATGGACAGGTCCCACGACATTGGGACCTCCCTGCTCCTGCATGCGGGCACCATGTGTGCCTACGTGATGGCCGGCGCACCTCCGGGCGCCCTGCCCGCCCAGGTCCCCATGCCGGGCCCCTCGGCGCCCCCGGGCCCAGCCCTGCCGCCCCTGGCGCCCCCCCGGCCCCAGGGCCCTCGCATGCGCCTCCCAGTGCCCCCGGGCCTCCGGAGGGTCCAGCCCCCCCGGGGCGCGACCGGGGCACCGGGCACAGCTGCCCATCCGCCGCCCGGCCCCCTGCCGGGGCCGGGACCGGCCCAGGACACGGCAGGGGACACGGACAGTGGGGGGGAGGGGAGCTCCCAGAGCTCGGTGGGCCCAAGCGGCCGCACGAGGGGTCGGCCCAGGAAACGCGGGGGGATGGTGGGAAGGGGGGGGAGGGGGAGGGCCACATGAGGGCGGGTGGTGGACGGGGTCACGGGGACGGGGGTGGGGAGGGGGCACAGGGTGATTGTGTGCACTGTGTGGGCAATAAAGTGTTGTAAAGAGACAGTTGTCCCCGGCCCGTTTGTGGGGGGGACAGGGCTGTGGGACCGCGTGTACAGGGGCATGGGCACGGAACGGGGGGTGGGGCCCCCAGGGGCGGGAAGGCCCTCACAGCGGGCCCCCCCGGGCGATGTGGGTTGCAAGGGCGTTCCGGATCCTTTTGGCATACCGGTACTCCCGGGGGTTCCCTGCGTTCACGTACAGGGGAACAGGACCGGGGGGCCGGTGGGGCTCGGGGTACTCCAGGGCCGCCCCCTCGGTCTCGCACACATTGTGCAGAACGCAGCAGGCACCGATCACCAGGGCGGAGGTGGGGACGGTGAAGTCCAGGCGGCCAGCTAGACTCCTCCAGCGCTGCTTCAGGGCCCCGAAGGCACGCTCCACCACGGTCCGGCTCGCACACAGGCGGGTATTGTATACCTGCTCCGCAGGGGTGCTCGGGACAGGGTAGACCTTCATCAGCCAGCGGGTCAGGGGGTAGGCGGGGTCCCCCAGGATGCAGGGGGGCATGGGAACACCCTCGATCCACCTCATGCCCATGTCCGCGAAGTCCCCCCGGTACATGCGGGCATAGAAGGGGGAGATGGTCATGATCCTGGCGTCGTGACTCCGGCCGGAGTTGCCCGTGTAGATGTCTATGAAGCGGGCCCGGTGGTCCACCACCCCCTGCAGGTGCAGGGAGTAGTATCCGTGCCGGTTCACATACTCCAGGGCCTCCCCCGCGGCCGGGCGCAGGATCTCGATGTGTGTGCCGTCCACGGCTCCGATGCAGTTCGGGAAGCCCCCGGCCGCGAAGCCAGCCATCACAGCGCCCTGGTCCAGGAGCTGGATGGTCCTGTCGAGGAGCACGCCCTCCACAGCCTCGCACACATCCCGCACGATGCAGGCGACCGTGCTGAGCCCCACCCCGAAGTGCTGGGACACGGAGCGGCAGGAGTCGGGCGTTGCGAGGGCCCAGACCCCTATGGCCACCCGCTGGACCATGGGGATGGGCTCCCGCATGGAGGTGTGCTGCCGCTCCAGCCAGGGCGTGAGGAGCTCCGCTAGGCGCAGCAGGGTGGCCTTGCCCATCCGGAAGTGGGACCCCCACTCGGCCTCCCCCCAGTGGGCCTGGGCCCGCTCCCACCAGGCCTGGGGCCGCTCCGTGACCCATAGGCTCCGCGCTATGGGCATAGCCAGCAGCGCTGCCCGGCGGAGGGTCTGCGTTGCCCAGCGGAACCGCCTCGCGGCCCCTCGGAGCGCAGCGGGCCGGGTGAGGCTCCGGCAGGCGGCCAGCCACGCCCCCCAGGCCCGGCGCCGAGCCCTGAGCCGGCCACGGACTCTCCTGCGGGCCTGCTGGCCCCGGAGGCGCACGCCAGCCCGCAGGGCCAGGACATAGCGCAGGCGGACGGCCAGGTGCACCCTCTCGGTCAGGAGGCACAGCTGCTCAGTGTGGTCACGGTGCCACTCAGCCGCGAGCGCGAGGAACATCCAGTTCCCACCTGCCCTATCGCGCTCCATGGTGCTGGGGCCCCGGTGGGGGCTGGGAGCGCTTATGCCGGCCCGGTGCTGGTGGCCCCGCCCGGGGGTCGGCCTCGCGGCCCTGCGCGCGCCCTGTGCCGGTGCATTCCGGCTGCTCCCGCCCCCAGCACCCCGGGCCCCCTCCCCTCGCTGTTTGTAGCGGGATGGCCTTGAAGGTGCGATTAGGCAGACAGAGAGCTCGCTGTTGTTCTCTGCAGCTGTGCCGGGCCCGCACCCCACGCCTCGCTCTGTTGTGCTACAATGTTGCGGTGCGGGCCCGTGTTCCCTGTCCCGGGGGCCGGGCCGAGCCTCTCCCGGCCCTGGGCAGTCTGTGTGCCCTCCGGGCTCCGTGTCCCATTCCCTGTTGTGCTGGACCATGGCTGGCTGCCCATCCATGGGGCTCCCGCTGTCCGGCCCCCAAGGGGCCCCCCATATCTGGGCCTTCCGCGAGACCATGTCTCTGTGCGACCTGTGGCACACCCCTGCCGTGCAGCTGCTCCTGGCCGGGCCGGGGAGCCGTGCAGGTGCCTACGAGAGCCTGAGCTCCGGGCTCCGTTACTTTGGCCATGTGGTGAGCGCCCGTGATTGCCGGCTGCATGCGGAGGCCCTGGGGCTGGCTCGTTTCCCCGAGGGGCGCATCCCGGAGGTGCTGTGCGCCCATGTGCCCTGGAGCGCCTCGGAGACCGTGTCAGCGCTGGTGGTGTGTGGTCTGGGCACCTACTCGGAGTGCCTGGCCGAGGGTGGCCCTGCCTTGGCCGTGAGCTACTTCTCCTGTGTTCACGGGGCCCGTGGGTACCAGCGCACCCGTGGGGCGGCGTTCCAGCGGCTTCTGGAGCTGGGGCATCTTCCGTGGCCCCCTTCTGCTGCCTGCTGTGTGCCGGAGCCCTCCGCGGTGGAGATGTCATCCCTGTTGGCGGTGTGGGCGCGTGTGGACGTCCAGCTGGCCCTCACCATGCCCGATCCCTTCGAGGCCTACTACCTGATCGCCCACTACATGTCCTTGCAGGGGTACCGCCGGGGCATGCTGCACTGGCCCCACCTGGTCCACCGGGCAGGGCACCCGGGCCCTGGGGCCACCGGGGCCCCCAGCAGCGGCCTGTGAGCCCCGCGTCGCCTCCCTGGCCCCCCCGGTGTGGTGCCCCCGTGTGGGCTCCCGCCCCGGTCCGGGGGGGGGCCTGGTCCCCGCTGGCTGCTCCCGACCTGCGGACCCCGCCTCGGTGAGCTCCCGCCCGCCACGCTGCTCGCTGCTGCCCCTGCCCGTGGTCCTGGGCCCCCTCCGTCCCCGTGGCTGGGTGGGGCGCTCGGTGTGGGCTCCCGACCCACCCGTGTGCTGCTGGCGGCCCTCCCCCGCCGGCCCTGGCACCGACTGCACCCCCCCGGGTGCTTGCGGAACCTGGGGGATGGCCCCCCCCGGACCGGACCGGACCGGTCCGTTACCCTTGCCCGGGTGGGTGCTGCCGGAGCGTCGCTGGACCTGCAGAGGGGCTCCACCGGACCCGGCTGCCCTGCATGTGCCCCCCTTTGACTGTGGGGCCCCCTTCCTCCTCCTCCTGGACCCTCTCCGCCGGCCTCGCTGTGCTTTGGGGGCCCCCAACGTGCCTTGTTCCGGGGGTCCGCCCCCCCCTCCGAGACTGCCTCTGTTCCTGTGGGGGCGCCTCCTTGGACTGGACTGGGGTGGTGTGGGGGTGGGGGTTGCTGCTGCCTGTGCCTTGCCCCTTGGTGGTGCCCCCCCTCGTCCCTCCCGTTGTTCCTGGTGGGGTGTTCCGGGCGCCCCTGCCCCCCCTTCCCGCCCTTTCCCTGGTGTGTGTGTGTGTGTGCCCGGGCGTGTGGTCGTGCATTGTGCCCCGCTGCGGGTCCGCTGTGTGTGCCGGCTGTCAGCCTGTTCTCGCTCTTCCCCCCTCCCTTCCCGTTTCCCTTGTGTGGGCGTTCCCTTGTGTGCCTTGTGGCTTCGTTTGCCCTCAGGCGGCCATGTCTGTGTCCCGCCCCTGCCCGGTGCCTTGTGGGGGTTTAGCGCCCGGCAGGGGTTCGGCTGCACGTCTGTTGTGCTGCCGCGGCCCGCGATGGTGCGGCCCGGTTCCGGCCCGTGGTCCCGTTTCCGGCACGTCTGTTTGGGTCATTTTCCCACCCCCGGGCGTGGTTGCGCTGTTCACCCCCCCTGGTGGTTCACTGTGGTGAACCGGCCGCCCGTAACGTCTGAAAATACCCTATATCTTCCCTCCAAAACCATGGAGGGAAACTGCTACATTCTCAATCTAGTGAACGCTGCCCTGACTGCAGGGTTCTCTATAGAGGATAAATAATCCTCAAAATTAAACAAGTTTTTATTTCAGCAAATCTCAGGGCTATTCTGCAAGCTTTAATTTGCACCATATTGGCCTGGGTGAAAATGTCCTTAGTTCTACTTTCCATCTGAGCTTTAGATTTTTTTTGAAGAACCTTCCATTAAATGTAAAGTAGACATTCCGAAGGCTTGGATTAGAAATTCGGTTTTAGAAACCCAGAAGGTTTTCCTCGTAAGTAATTTCTGTTCTATCAGAAAAAGTTTAGGTAGTCTGGAGTCATCCATATACATGAGGCGAAGCCAATACCTAAATGTTGCCAATTTAATCTTATATTCTACTGAGGGAATGCCAAGCTCTGCCCTCACCATACAAGAGGGGGCAGAAGGGGGAACACCCAAGCTCCTTTTACAATTTTTTTTCTTGACCTAATTCAAGCCTTAATGTATAAACATGTTCCCAGATTGGATCCCCATAGATCAGTTGAGGGATCAATTTTTGATTGACCAAATAAACTAGGTTTAATGAGTTTGCCACCTGCAGATCTCCAAAATGTTAGTATCCCATTTGTAGTATGATTAACTTTCAAACTGGCCACCTCTATATGTTTGGTCTAGCCACCCAAATAATGAAATACAACCCCTAAATATTTATAGGTCTTCACCTGTTCTATTTTTGCCATTGACTGTTAATATAATAATTGGCAAATACCATTACCTTGGTTTTAGTGTGGTTTACTTCTAGTTGATTTGTTATGTAATAGGCCCTTAGGCCATCTAATAGTCGGTGTGTGCCTACTTTAGTTATTGAAAATAGGGCCATAAAGTAATACCGACATTTGTCTCTGCCCAATACAAGGTGAGTGGTATTGTTTGGTCGCCAAGAAACTAACTATATCATTAATTAAAAAATTGAACAGGAAGGGGGCCAAAACACACCCCTGCTTCACTCCATTTGAGGTTGATATTAAGTCGGAGAGTTGGCCGTTGTTAGTAACGAACTGATATATCATTGTGTAATAACTGAATCAAATTTAACAGTCTACTGTCAATGTTAGTTTTCGTAAGTTTGTCCCAAAGGAGAGTATATCAATCAGGTCGAATGCGGTGCTGAGGTCCACAGAAACAGAATATAATTTAGAACATTTGTTATGGATATATTTTTGGATAAGGTGGGCCAGTACAAAGCATTGGTCTGTTGTTGATCGACCAGCTCTGAAGCCGGCTTGTTCTTCAGACATGATAAGATTAGTCTCAGCCCACTCTTCCAGCCTATTTAATAATAGCCAGGCAGAAATTTTGGCTAGGATATCAATAAGACTTATGGGCCTATAATTCACCAGGGAGGATTTGTCACCCTTTTTTATATATAGGAATTATAATACTTGAATTCCAGCTCACAGGAATATAGCCTGTGTGGTTAATGTGAGTAAATAGATTACATAGGACAGGAGTCCACCAATCAATGTGCACCCTGAAGAGTTCCCCAGGAAGGGCGTCTTCCCAACGTGCCTTATAGGGATGTGTGAACGCAGTTCGGAAGTTCTTGGGTTCGGCCCGAATCTGAACCGACCCCCACCGGAACTGACCGAACAAAGTTCAGGTTCCGAACGTGTTCGGGAGGGAAGTGGGGGGCAGAGAGGAACCCAGTTTTCCCTCCCCCTCCAGGCTGCGTGGGTGGAAGGGGCGCCAGGGAGAACCTCCCCTCCACCCTGCCCAGCCTCGGAATTTGAGTTGCCCTACCTGGTGGTGCCAGGGCTCTGGCCCTGGGTCCATTGGCGGCAGTGGTGGTGGCAGCGGCGCCAACGGTGGCGGATTCGGTGACTCCGGAGCGCTTCAGGCTGCTTCTAGGCCTTCCGGGTGAAACCAGAAGGCCTAGTAGTGGCCTGAAGCACTCCAGAGCGCCGCTGCTGCCGGACCTGCTGCCGCTGCCACCGTGTTAGGCAATCCCTGGGGTGGGGGGTGGGGTTTTAAAAAAATGAAATTCCCAGACTGAGAATTAAATTCTCAGCACCCCTTCCACCTGCGCAGCCTGGGGGGGGAAGGGAAAACCACCACCTCATGCCCGAATGGTTCGCCCCCCCCAAACGGGTTCGGCCCAAACAGGCCGAACCCCATGTGCCCTGTTGTTATGGATACTCTTCAACAATGCTCTAACTTCAGAGTCTGTTACTCGGGACCACTCTGGATGATATGCCAGTTTTCTCACACTTGGTAGGTTACTATGTAGTCATCTATATTTGTTAAAGATGGCATCAAAATGTTCCTGCCAAGTTGTATGGAAATATTGGGGTCAGGTAAATACCTTCCTTCGGATGACCAATAGTTAGCCAATTTCCAAAATACCACCATGTTCTAATTGGCCATGGCTTCCTCTAGGCGCTTCCAGAGTAATTGTTGGTGTTTGATCTTTTTCTTTTTTATCAATCTTTTTTAACTGGCTTTAGCTTCTATCAATGTAGAAGTGGACTTGGGTGTTCGATCCATTTTTGCCTGCCTCACTTTCTTATTCAGGTCAGATTTAAACCTTCTGCATTCACGATCAAACCATGGAGCAGAATTGGGGGATGTTTTAATTGGTTGATGAGTAAAGATTTGCTCCTTGAGATAGTTAGTAATATAAAGTAACAAGGGATTTAAATTGTCCCTGACTGGGTTGAGCTTCAGAAACTCTTTTCTAAATAATGATAGATCTTTTGACAAAAAAAACCTCCCTACTGATTCCTGCAGTTTTGTTATTCCACTTTGGCACCTTCAAGCTTTGGGTGGCTAATTGGGTTACTCCCAGATTTATTGGCTTTTCTTGGATTGGCTTGTGGCTAAAATCCGTAGTAAATTCCAGTGGCTGATTATCACTAGTGCCATATGGCAGAACCTTACAATCTAGAGGGTTAGATAGTAAGACAGCTGGCACACATATGTAGTCCACTACACTGGCTCCTGAGGTGGAAATATAGGTCCAATCTCCAGTGGGGTCAGCATCAGTCCTTCCATTAAGGACTTTGTAATTTCTCCTGTACATGAATTGCAAAAACTGTAAACCAGTTGCATTCATTGTTGAGTCTCTGGAGTGTCTGGAAGGAGGAAATCATCTTCCTCATAAAATGCCAATGCGTGGGTTTTTGCCTGGTCATTGTTCCCTATCCTTGAGTTAAAATCCCCCATTAAGATAACTGAGGTAATTGGGAAGTTCTCGTCCATATGGTCGAGAAAAGTTTCTAGATGTTTCCAGAATGTAACCCTTTCAAAAATACCTCTACAAGGTGGTAAATAGATATTAACAATAATCAATGAAACTTCATCTAACCCCCAAGACAAACATAGGGCAAGCAAATTCTTTGGGCATTTCCTATACGTCTTGTATTAATCTGATATTTCTGGTTTACAAACACAGCTAAACCCCTCGCAGGTCTCCCGAATTTAGCAGTCTTAATAGCCGGGGAGGTCCATACATTAAAACCTGAACACTGAAGGTCAACAGTGGCCTCAGCCCAGGTTTCTTGAATGCACAGGACTGCATTATTTGACACTAAATCAATGAAATCCTTATTTATACTAGAGGACCATCCAGATATATTCCACGAGAGAACTTGAAACGATAAGTTTCCATTTGGACTGCTGTTTGAAAAGTGTGGAAGGAGTCATTAACTCTTTCTCGCCTCTACAGAGTCATTTCCCTCTGCATTGATTGTCTTCATTTCAACTGTGTTATAATAAACCGCCCCTTGCTCTGTACTTCTACATTGCCCATTTTCACCAACCTTATTAGTTTTCCCATACTCTCTACTGCAAACAGAGACAGCATTGGAATTATCCCCCCTTGCCCTAGCAACTTCAATTACTGCTCTATGATTAATTTGATGATCCCCAATATTTGTCACATTTGTAACAGGGGCATCATTTCCATGAGCAGAATAATCCAAACTGTTTCCCCCCAGTTTGGCATTTAATGCACCTAGTTTTTGTAGGATCGTGTCTTGCTCAATAACTGCAAGGGAATCAAAAGCAGAACAAAATTCTGATTCCTTTGTGGGTCCAACATCGGTGTCCTTACACAAATCCATCAAGTCCAACAGGACCAAGCCTCTTTGGAACTTTACATTATTTGCTGTGCATGATGGATCTTATGCACGAAAGGGACTATTTTGCCGGAACAGCTGAGGAGGAGGGAAATTGGATCCATAATGAGCAGTAGAGGTTGATGGCAACCGGGACCTACTCTCTGTTACTCTATCAATTGAAACCCCCTTTGACAACAGAAATTTCCTTGCAAGGAAAAGCTTCCTGACTATTTCATTATGTGGAAATTTAACTTGTAATTTCACTTTTACACCATAACAAAAAGAACCAATAGCTTTATGAATTTCACTTGCTGTTAATTTTACACCAACCAATTGATAGATGTTCCTCTGAATAAGATCCTTGGTTCCCCAACTCAGGAAAATCCCGTTTGGTAGACGTCAAATATTGAACAGAATGGCACATTAATCCACCTTAAAGGTTTTGGGCACAGCTTTTCTTGGGGTATACTGAGCATGTGTCTGCACCAGAAGGGTGGGGACTTTCAATATCTCCCTTACTAAGCCGTTCCTGCTTTTGGGAAATCACCGTAGGTGATGAGGAAACATAATTATCAGTGTCTTTCTTCTGAGTAATCAAAGAGTTTATTTTACCCACTAGTTCTTTAAATTGGCTCGTGGCAGAAACCAAAGTGTTATTTATGTCAGACATGTTTAGAGATAGAAGTGAAACAGTTTGACTTACTAGGAGACACTGGATTTTGAGAAGCTCGGCCAGTTCGTACCATTGTGGATGTTTACTGCTAACTTGGCCGTCTGATTTCCTCCCATCTGCTGTCAGGAGGTGTCAGGAGGTGGGATATTTTGGAAGCATCAGGATCATCAGCTGTATTCTGGCAGCCAATCTCAAGAACTTTGTCTTTGTCGTCCATTGTTAACAGACAAGAATATTGGTTAGACAGAAGTAATGACAAAGAATTGTCTATAATATCCTGGTGTACTGGAGCAGTAAATTGTGTAATCTTGGGTTGTTTGTCCTTAGGGTGGGCAACTTCTGTATCGATAGGAGATGAAGCCGCTACTCGCTTCCACTTCTTTTTCCCCATCCTCTCTAAGAGTGAGGCTTGGTGAGCCTCGAAGGGCTATCAAGGGCCTCACAAGGGCCATGCCCTTGTGCGTGTGGCTCTTTGGTGCACGACTGCTGGCGCGCGACTGCCGGAGTGACCTGCAGCGTCGCTGCTGCTGTTGTAGTCACTGCGGCAAGTTGTGGGCGGGGCCTGCTGCTCCACACTTTCTGGGGGAGGCACTACACCCCGGCACCAGCTTCCCTCTCCAGGTCACTCAAGCTGCGGTGGTGCTGCCACTGTTGTAGCCATTGAGGTAAGCTGTGGGCGGGGCCTGACGCTCTGCACTTCCTGGGGGGGGCACTACACCCCGGCACCAGCTTCCCTCTCCCACTCCTGTGTTGACTTATGCAAATGTATGACAATTTAAAATCATTGAATCATTCATTGAAAAATAATGAAGCAGACAAAAAGTCCCTTATTTCCAAATAGTATAACTTCATAGCACCACATCGAATAGACACTGTATAGTTCCATAGTACTCTATAATGCAGGCAGCCTACAGTTCCATAGCACTTCATAGACCTGGCTTAAGTATACCAGGGTGCAATCCTGGCATCTCTTTTCATGTCACAGCTCAGCCCTCAGCATCTCTTTCAGAGTCTGTTGCTGCTACCGTTTTGCAGAAACCAAAGAAGAAATTTGACTGGGGGAGAGGACAGAAGGAGATAGTCACAGAGAATGGGAAGTTGTCTTGGGGTTGGGGGTCTTTTTTATGCACTGCTTGGTTGGCATAATGATTAAAGTGGGTTCACTCACTGCTGATGGTGGGCCATGCTGTAGGTACACTACTGTTGTTGTTGTTTTTTTAAATTACATGCAGTTCCACTTTTGTGGGGTTGTCTTGTGGAACGATCATCCCACTCTTGCTAGCCTACTTTTCTGCATAGTGCTTTGGCTGTGGGTTCAACAACTTTACCAATATGTGACCAGCCGGGGTGCTGGGGGAATACTTTCTAGTTTCTTTCTGGTTAATATGGTGGGGGAGGAAGGAAGGGGTGGATGGGCTATTGTACACCCTGATTGGCTAGTCAATTAAATGGCTGCACCTGCTGCACATGGCAACACCTGCTGAGGCATCGACCTGGCACCGAATAGTTCCGGAGTTTCCTGAGGTCCAGAATTCCAAGTCCAGATTCCAAAACAGAACCAAAGGGCTGTTGAGTACTCAGGCTGATTATTCAAGGAAACAAAAAAATTGGGATCTGAAGTCAAAAAAATGGTATCATAAGTCAACATTCCAGGACATGGAGTTACCCTAATTGGGTCGCAATTGGGTACCAATCAGTACCCAGTGTTGTCAAGTCAATTTTGGTACTAGAAATTCATTAGATATACCCATTTCAGCTCTACCCAAGGCTTATGGTCACCTGGGCAGCCAGCATCTGGTCACCTGCTACTCCTCCTCCTCCTTCTTCTCATTTCTATAGCACTACAATGTGTACTATGTAGCACTTGATAATCATAGGGTATTTTCAGATGTTACGAGATCACAGTCAACCACAGTGAATCTGCACATGGTGAAAGTGATCCCGTAACGTCTGATGGGGGAACGGAAGTTCCCCCCCAGATGTTCATCACGGTCAATCACGGCGGGGAATCACATTCACCACGCGATCAGCTGAACNAACAAAAAGAACCAATAGCTTTATGAATTTCACTTGCTGTTAATTTTACACCAACCAATTGATAGATGTTCCTCTGAATAAGATCCTTGGTTCCCCAACTCAGGAAAATCCCGTTTGGTAGACGTCAAATATTGAACAGAATGGCACATTAATCCACCTTAAAGGTTTTGGGCACAGCTTTTCTTGGGGTATACTGAGCATGTGTCTGCACCAGAAGGGTGGGGACTTTCAATATCTCCCTTACTAAGCCGTTCCTGCTTTTGGGAAATCACCGTAGGTGATGAGGAAACATAATTATCAGTGTCTTTCTTCTGAGTAATCAAAGAGTTTATTTTACCCACTAGTTCTTTAAATTGGCTCGTGGCAGAAACCAAAGTGTTATTTATGTCAGACATGTTTAGAGATAGAAGTGAAACAGTTTGACTTACTAGGAGACACTGGATTTTGAGAAGCTCGGCCAGTTCGTACCATTGTGGATGTTTACTGCTAACTTGGCCGTCTGATTTCCTCCCATCTGCTGTCAGGAGGTGTCAGGAGGTGGGATATTTTGGAAGCATCAGGATCATCAGCTGTATTCTGGCAGCCAATCTCAAGAACTTTGTCTTTGTCGTCCATTGTTAACAGACAAGAATATTGGTTAGACAGAAGTAATGACAAAGAATTGTCTATAATATCCTGGTGTACTGGAGCAGTAAATTGTGTAATCTTGGGTTGTTTGTCCTTAGGGTGGGCAACTTCTGTATCGATAGGAGATGAAGCCGCTACTCGCTTCCACTTCTTTTTCCCCATCCTCTCCAAGAGTGAGGCTTGGTGAGCCTCGAAGGGCTATCAAGGGCCTCACAAGGGCCATGCCCTTGTGCGTGTGGCTCTTTGGTGCACGACTGCTGGCGCGCGACTGCCGGAGTGACCTGCAGCGGCGCTGCTGCTGTTGTAGTCACTGCGGCAAGTTGTGGGCGGGGCCTGCTGCTCCACACTTTCTGGGGGAGGCACTACACCCCGGCACCAGCTTCCCTCTCCAGGTCACTCAAGCTGCGGTGGTGCTGCCACTGTTGTAGCCATTGAGGTAAGCTGTGGGCGGGGCCTGACGCTCTGCACTTCCTGGGGGGGGCACTACACCCCGGCACCAGCTTCCCTCTCCCACTCCTGTGTTGACTTATGCAAATGTATGACAATTTAAAATCATTGAATCATTCATTGAAAAATAATGAAGCAGACAAAAAGTCCCTTATTTCCAAATAGTATAACTTCATAGCACCACATCGAATAGACACTGTATAGTTCCATAGTACTCTATAATGCAGGCAGCCTACAGTTCCATAGCACTTCATAGACCTGGCTTAAGTATACCAGGGTGCAATCCTGGCATCTCTTTTCATGTCACAGCTCAGCCCTCAGCATCTCTTTCAGAGTCTGTTGCTGCTACCGTTTTGCAGAAACCAAAGAAGAAATTTGACTGGGGGAGAGGACAGAAGGAGATAGTCACAGAGAATGGGAAGTTGTCTTGGGGTTGGGGGTCTTTTTTATGCACTGCTTGGTTGGCATAATGATTAAAGTGGGTTCACTCACTGCTGATGGTGGGCCATGCTGTAGGTACACTACTGTTGTTGTTGTTTTTTTAAATTACATGCAGTTCCACTTTTGTGGGGTTGTCTTGTGGAACGATCATCCCACTCTTGCTAGCCTACTTTTCTGCATAGTGCTTTGGCTGTGGGTTCAACAACTTTACCAATATGTGACCAGCCGGGGTGCTGGGGGAATACTTTCTAGTTTCTTTCTGGTTAATATGGTGGGGGAGGAAGGAAGGGGTGGATGGGCTATTGTACACCCTGATTGGCTAGTCAATTAAATGGCTGCACCTGCTGCACATGGCAACACCTGCTGAGGCATCGACCTGGCACCGAATAGTTCCGGAGTTTCCTGAGGTCCAGAATTCCAAGTCCAGATTCCAAAACAGAACCAAAGGGCTGTTGAGTACTCAGGCTGATTATTCAAGGAAACAAAAAAATTGGGATCTGAAGTCAAAAAAATGGTATCATAAGTCAACATTCCAGGACATGGAGTTACCCTAATTGGGTCGCAATTGGGTACCAATCAGTACCCAGTGTTGTCAAGTCAATTTTGGTACTAGAAATTCATTAGATATACCCATTTCAGCTCTACCCAAGGCTTATGGTCACCTGGGCAGCCAGCATCTGGTCACCTGCTACTCCTCCTCCTCCTTCTTCTCATTTCTATAGCACTACAATGTGTACTATGTAGCACTTGATAATCATAGGGTATTTTCAGATGTTACGAGATCACAGTCAACCACAGTGAATCTGCACATGGTGAAAGTGATCCCGTAACGTCTGATGGGGGAACGGAAGTTCCCCCCCAGATGTTCATCACGGTCAATCACGGCGGGGAATCACATTCACCACGCGATCAGCTGAACTCGCGGGGCCGGGGCCGGTCGCATGGCGAATGTGATTCCCCGCCGTGATGAACCAAGCCATCTCATCTGGACGGCAGCCATGGCCCAGAATCCCCACTGGGACTCTGGCCCCTGGTCAATTTGGGTGAACGCTGTGACTTCATTGACCGCGGCACCCGCCCGTCTCCCCAGAGGGCGGGCAGCAGGGGAGCGTGGGGGGGGCTGCGCGGTCCCATTTTTCACCGCACAGACCCATCCCATCCCCGATTCCCCGCCGGGAGCCACCACCACGTCTGTTCACCCATGACACGGTGGTCCTAGCGGGGAATCGAAGGTTTGTTTCTGTGATGGGGACAATTGGCCCCATCACATCTTAAAATACCCATAGATTATCAGGGTCACCTTTCTCAGTTAGGTCTCTATACCATCACCTGAGCAAATTTAATCCTTAACAGGGTCTTGAGTGATTAGATATTAAAGACAAGTGTGCTCCTCGAGTAGGTTTTGCTGGAGCTTTCCAGCTCACCCAGGCTACTGGATAAAAACATCATTTCCCCAGATGTTTTCACAGAAGGCACTATAGAGAACCATTTCCAACCAACCTGAGGACTACCAAAAACTCCAAAGGGGGGGGGGACTACTCTTCCCTTGACCTCCCAAAATTCCACTCTGGCCTCCCCAAAACTGGCAGCTTCTCCACCCACTCATCCAGTTTCAAGGTCACTCACATGCCAGTGAGAATTGGAGTGGATCAAGGGGCAGTTTCCTTCCTTAATACTGTCTCCCTAGAAATGGCATGGGGCTGAAATTAAGTGGACTGTCCCTGCATTGCAAACTCAAGCAGTCTCCCCTGCTCCAGCCTTCCCATAATTTTACACCCATAGATCCAGTCAGAATTTAGCACTTTCCCCATATAAGCCTTTTTCATGTTATCAAGTTATAAGCAATAGATCACAATGAGCCATCATTGCCTGACCAGAGAACCTGCGGAGCAGGACACTGTTACCAAGCAACTACTCAGAACTGACTTCTGTGAATTAACTCTTTCCTGAATGACATGTACATCTCAAGATGGCAAGTTTTACAGCTGAGGTTCTGTCGATCGCCAGTGTTGTTATGTTGAGTATTGCAGGGAAGCAAGCAGAAAGCTGCTTCAGCATCACAGTGTGCAACTGCCACCCAATTCCAGTGCCCTTTCCACCGCCCCACACTGTGATTGTAGGAGGTAGAAGTTGGTGGCAGACTGAAGTTTTGTCTAGGGCAGCAGATAGTCTTGAGCAGCCTGTCTAGCAAATAAAGAGTCTCCCAGAAGGGCTGCACTCCTCTCCTGCTGCCTCGAGGTGTGGGAGATGCACAGTTCTCCATTAGATGCAGAAAACCACACTGGATGCAGAGGGAGGACAGAAGAGATGGAGGGTTTTTAAATGAGATGTATCCATGCACCCACCGTCCACACATCCACCTGTTCACGTGATGGTGGTGTGTGGGGAGATGCGCTCCCATGATCCACACAGCGGCCACTCACGGCCATGCACAGAGCACTCCTGAAAAAATACAGAGTGCCCCATGTGGGCCAGGGTGGCCACCTCTGTGGATGGAGCAGCCATGGTGGGATCCGCTCGTTTGAAGCACTCTCCATGCATATTGCATGTGCGGCCACCCCACAGCCATGCAATTCAGCAGCCATGGGAGACACACACACCCAGCACTTGTTTAAAAAACACCAAGAGACTTTAAACAAACTCTTCTTTGGGGATAGGAGTACAGTCTTCAGGTTCACTGGAGGACCTCAACAGTATTAGAGTGACAGGACGCTATTACTAGAAAGCAAGAGATTTGACTCTGCAGGAAAGAAATATTTAAGTTCCAATTCATTGTATTTTGCAAATTCAAATTTTCTACCCCATTTGCAAGTTTATCAGGAGAGGTTCACAAGTAGGTTTATGACTGTAATTTATTATTACATTTTTACTAGGGCTGAAACAAGTTCTCACCCGTCAAGAATATCGCGAAAACCTGCAGTCTCGCTGCCATTCTTGCCGAGATTCTCAAACAGCCCTCAAAACCGTCTGCCATTGTGCAAAATGGCCACCGGGGGAACTACATGAGCACAGAATGGCCATGGCAACCATTTTGCTCATGCACACATTTTAAAAGTTTTTTGAGAATCTCATGAGATTCTCAAATCCCTGAGAATGTGCGAGATCTCACCAAGGTGTTGGAGAACTTGCCCCAATGCCCATTCTTGCGAGAATGCAATTGCATTCTTGTTTCAGCCCTAATGTTACCCCACCCTTCTCCAAAGACTCAGGGTGGCTTACAACATAAAAATATAAAAGTACAATTCAACACATTTAAAATCCCTTAAAAACCCCATCATCCCATCCACCCCACCTGCCATCCACTGAATCCTCCTCCCCAAACCCCAGTACCCAAACCCACCCAACCCTCTTCCTGCCTGCCAAACACCTGGCCAAAAAAAAAGGTCTTACATCATTATTATTATTAACAAACATTTATATAGCGCCAGCAGTGTACCTGGCACTTTACAAAGTAATAAAATAGACATGGTCCCTGCCCCTAGGGCTTACAATCTGAGAGACAGGAGCTGGGGGAGAGACTTAGGAAGGGGAACAGAGGGAGAGACAAGGGGTCTAACATTCATGAAGATGCGAGGTCTCAAGTGCACGTACTTGGCTTGGTTACGATGAGAATGACAGCAGGCAGGTCCATGTTGCAAGGATAAGGGTAAACCGATCGTAGGTATAGGAATAGTGGCTCAGCAGGATAAAGAGTCAGACAGAGCAGAGCGAAAGAGGTGAGTTTTAAGGAGAGATTTGAAGGTATGAAGGGAGGGGGCAAGGCGGATGTGGACAGGGAGGGAGTTCCAGGCATCTTCCTCCAGAAGATGTAAGACTCAGACTTAGGCAGATCTCCAAGGGGAGGGAGTTCTATAATTGTGGGGCAGCAACTGAGAAAAGCCCTCCCTCCGCGTGTCTTTATTGTAGCAACTTCATCAACAGTTGATGCTTGCAAGAGGGTGCCCACGGCTGACCTCAGAGGCCATGACAGTACATAGGGGGAAAGGTGGTGTTTCAGATACCTGGGCCCAAGCTGTTTATGGCTTTATAGGTTAAAATCAGCACCTTGAATTGTGCCCGAAAAAGTACTGGCAGCCAGTGCAGATTCTGGAGCCCTGGTTGTAATGTGCTCCTGGTGACCCATCTCAAACAGAAGGCAGGCCACCACTTTCTGCACCAGTTGCAGCAAGGGAAGCCCCACATAGATCACATTGCAGTTGTCTAGCCTTGAGGTTACAACACCATGGATGATGGTGGCCAGATCTGAATCTTATAGAAAAGGTTGCATACTTCCCACCAGATTGACTTGGTAAAAGGTGCACTTAGTCACCGCCACAACCTGACAATCCAGATGCAGCAGCGGAACCAAACGTACCCTAAGGCTGAGAACCTGAGTGCCCAAGGGAAGCTAGACTCCGTCAATGGCATGGGTTCCCACCTCCCATAGGTGGGAACACGTGATAAGCCAACCATCGTCACCTCAGTCTTGTCTGGGTTCTGCTTCAATCAACTTACCCTCATCTAGTCCCCAGTGGGACTGGGTAAGCACAGAGACTGTAGAACCTGGGTCAGATGAAAAGGAGAGAAAGAGTTGGGTGTCATCTGCATATTAATGGCACCTCACTCCAAATTAGGGCTGTAGCAAAATTCCACAGCAGCAGCAAATACCGACGGAAACCCCTGTTCCGCGCATCATCGCACAGTTCGGTAGACACAGCTTTCCGATGCTGAGAGAACGGATTTCCGCTAATGGTGCCATGGTATTTCGGCCGCACAATGGAAAGCGGCAGCTCTGCGGATTTGAAGAGGATGCGGCACCAACTCCCCTTTCCATTGATCACGTCATTGCAGCATGTTTCCGCCGCCCTGAAATACTCGGTACCGCGATACCTGGCGCAATGAGATCAAACTCTCGGACCCGTGTTGACAGACACCTGCCTGGTCAATTTTATTGGCTAATTCTTTCTCAGAAAGACATGTCCCGCCATTCAGTATAAATAGGTCTGTTTGTCACCTTATTCTCTCTCTTGATCCCAAATCGCAGTGAGAGTGAGTGACTGTCGGAGCTGCACCAGGTGTCTGTGTTGGTAAACACAATCTGATTTGCTGCACTCCATGACAAAACACCGCATCACGACTCGAGGAGAGAGAGTCCTATTCCCTTACTTCCTTCATCAGCACATCATCGAACATAAAGAAGCTTTTGTGTAAGTGCTTGAACCTTTCATTTTTCTAGTTAATGTTTTTGTTACAAACGGACACCTCTTTTGCCAACCTTTTAGTGTGTCGTGCATGTGTTCACTTATGCTGCTGCTGCTGTCTGTTTCCCCACCCGGCAGCTACCGCAGCTACCGGGAGGCTCTCCTCCCCCCAGGGACCGGGTCTCTAGCTTGTGATCCCCCTGCCAGGAGCCAGTAGCACGACGGCTACTACAGCTACCAGGCGGCTATGCCCCCCCGGGACTGGGTCTCTAGCTAGTGATCCCCCTGCCAGGAGCCAGCAGCATGACAGCTACCACAGCTACCAGGTGGCTACCCCCCCCCCCCGGGTCTATATAGTAATGCCACTGGATATGTAGCAATTCCACTGGCTATCGCTGCCACCGGGGTCTCTATCTAGTGATCCCCCTGCCAGGAGCTGGCCAGCACAGGTGGCTATCCCCCCCGGGGCCTCTATCTAGTGATCCCCCTGCCAGGAGTCAGCACGGCGGCTACCGCAACTACCAGGTGGCTATCCCCCCCCCCAGGGTCTATATAGCAATGCCACCAGCTATGTAGCAATGCCACTGGATATCGCCCCCCCCCCCTCCGTGTTCTCAATTGAGATTGACTTTTAAAAAATAAATAAATTTAAATCCTCTGTTGCCCCTGCCTCGCAGTTGCTGCCTTGTATTTTTGGCCTTGACAATCATAGCAGGATTTGAAATCACTACTTTAGGACAGGTTCCTTGAAGTCCATGAAGTGCATTTCTTTCTCAATGTGAGGGTAAACATCTTAACGATCAATGGGCAGATGAACCAGAGTAGGTGTTTTTAATATTGTAAACAATTTTAATGGAGTATGCTGCTGTGGACATAGTAATGAAAAGAACGAGCAAAATATACAATATTGTTAATATCATTAACATTTAGTTCATATACTTTAATATAGGTATATTATATGTAATATATCACCATAGTATAGCAATTTATTATAATAAATTATATACATAATAACATATTGACATCTAGTGTCTTATTTTCATATAATATATATGATATATCGTATATCTATAATATTATATATATATATATTTCATTGCATAATATTAAATATTATATATAAATAAATATATAAATATATTTATATATTTATTTATAAATAATATTTAATATTATGCAATAATCATTTACAATACATAATGCAGTACTGTTTTGTAATATTATATATATTATAATATTACTTACAACATACAATATGTATAAATCATAGTATAATATAATAATAATAAATATTATTATTTAAATTCTCACAACAACATAATATATATACTAACATATTACATTTTGTATTTCTACAATTGTATACTGATAGAAATATTTATACAATATTATTACACATGTACGATGACACACACACGCATATTTATATAAACATATATATTTGATATACTATATTGAGCAGTCATGGCCTCCACAGAATGACTCACAAGCAAACTGGAACTTGGAGTAGCATGGCGTTGTGCAGGCCATTTCGAAAAAGCACTGCATGGCCGCAAAGATGTAGTGCAGTCATGGCCTTCACGGAATGACTCACAAGCAAATTGGAACTTGGAGTACCATGGTGTGATGCAGGCCATTTCGAAATAGCACTGCAGACTGTGTTATACAATAAGTATTGTTTTTTACACTCCTGCTAGGTTTTGCCTCTTTTTCTTTGTTCCTTTTTCCATTTCTGTTTGTTGGTTCCCAAGGCATGCAAGCTGTGCAGTCATGGCCTCCATGGAATGACTCATACGCAAACTGGCATAAGGGAACACATGGTGTAAATCCGGCAGTGACCATTCATCATATGATTTAGTATGGGAATTGAAGGTACTACTACCTACGTGACCACAAGATCAGAAGTGAAGAGAAGTGAAGAAACCAAACTTTAGGGTGAGTATGTTTTTTGGTTTTAAAACCGGGATACATATCTAACGTAACTGTGGCGTGCACATCATGATTATTCTAATTGTGTTTTGCAGTGCAATATTTTATTTTATAGCTATACTTTTGAGAAAAAAATATATGCAGACCATCGCCCAACACCGACTGTGTTCCATTTAATTCTATTGGTACCAGCACAAAAGCATAATACCCAACTTCTGCTGCTTCAAAAGACTTTGCCCATCCCCCTTTAAACCACCGTCCCGCATCCCCCCCGCAGTGTGGGCTGTGGGGCTGATTGCTATTCTCATAAGAAGGAGGCAGAGTGGCCAGGCGAGGTCACGGGCGGGTGTAGGGGTGCTGCCAGGAGTCAATTAATCATCAATTGAAGATTGAACTCTGCAGTATTGATCTATTTTTCTGGATAATTGTACACATACAACTAGCATACATTTATATAATATGTGATAGCTAGGATCCTTATAGAAAGTGTTACTGCAAATTCCAGATTAAAAATCAAAAATGCAAAATGAACAACAATAAGCGTGACTAATAATTGTGTTTTTTTAAAGGTTGTTTTCCAGGAACATGGATACATTCATTACAGGGACACACAACAGCTAGCCAGTCGATTTGTAGCCACTGCAAGTATTCTTCAGGGATCGAGTACTGATCCGATTGCGATTTTCATATGGAGTCATGAAGGAATTTTCCAAGCACAATCAATTTTTCCCCACAATTAAGTAGTGGTGTTTTTTTTAAGATGTGCATGTTGGGTTTCGTCTTCATCTGGAGAATAAAACAAATTTGATTTCCGACAAATTTGATTGCCACAGCTACCAACCTGTTGTACATTAATACCTACGTTGAATATAAATAATTTGGTCTTCATTCCTATATGTACTTTCTCGTCTTTGGTACACTGAACATACACTGGACACATGGTATATATTACTAAAATAAATCTGAACACAGATGGGGGTGCACCACAATCAGGCTTTAGGAACTAGGTGCTGTGCAATTCTAGTGTTGTTCACTACTACCAGTCCACTACCAGTCCCATCCCAGCCCAGTCTCTCAACTCCCTACACTTACTGCAGTACACTTGATGGCTTTGCAAGTTGTAAAACAGGCTTGCCCGGGGGGGTGGGGGAAGGTTGGCTAGATAACTACCGGGCTGCTACTAAGTAGTTAACAGTTTGCTAACTCTTTGAGGTGGGGCACTCAGAGATTTCACAATAACGTTCAACCTCAGACCACTCAACTCCCCTCCCTCCTAATTACTGGTACTACACCATTGGATGGCTTGGCACTGGTTGTCTAGTGGCATGCAGTCCCTGATGGCAAGTTTGAAAACAGACTGAAATACATAAATACTAATTATTATCTATTGGATGGTTCTCAAATGGCAGCATGTTTTAGATAAGAAGAAGCTGGATTTGTGTGTTTATACTGGGAGAAGTGGTGGTACAATTGGCTGTCAGACAGTGGCAGATTATGTGGTCAAGGGAAGTCCAGTTGTATAGATGTATAGATACTATATTCGTGAAGATGGGTTCACATATGTTTGGGGAATGTAACATCCTACTGGTTTGGGCCTGCCAGTGACAGGCTGGCAACACCAGTCAACATAAGGGAATTATTCACCCCAATGCTGTGGATGGAATGATTGCAAAATGTGCCTGAAGAATTATTAAGGATTGGTTGGTAAACATTGGTTACTCAAGTGAGTAGGAAATTATATGTATGTACAGGTCAGACAGAAAGCTACATAATGAGCAAAAAATAACATAACTCTTTAATACAAAACACAACAAACCCTTTAATAGAAAAAATAATTTAACAGAAACATCAACTATCGCCTGCTGCAAAACCCGTCCCGTACCTCCTGGAGCACTGCTGTGAGCGAGTCCTCCAGTGCTTTATTTTGCTGCATCAAGCTCTCAAGCAGTTCCATCTGTGCCTCAATTTTTTTTTCTGTAAAAAGGGAATACAGTTAGTGAATGCATTCTTTAAAAGCAGGAATTTTTAAAAATTTATTTTGAAACACACTACAAAGGTACTAGTAGTATGGATCTTACAAATCCTTACCAATTTTCTCCTGTCTGGAGATTAGGTGTTGTACTGCATTCGCAGTGTTCCATACTGTGGCCCAAATTGCGGATGCCACATCCACCAAAATTTCCCCTGAAATGGCACTGAAAATTAAAACATATCAACGCACTAGTAAAGAAAAAAGCCCTACTAATGTAAAGCATGCAAGACTGTGAGAGATCACATTAAAAAAACTTTTGTTTAACTTACCAATTCTAATAAGACCATCAAGAATTGCAGTAAACCCTGCAAAAGTCATTCTGTCAAGTTAGAACTGAATTGAGATAGATTTGACATGAAAACACGCAGCACATGGCCAATGTGAAATAAAGCCTGCCTCCCTGTGTTAAATGCCTGTGGCTGTCAGCTGTCAATCACAGGGAAGGACTGTTCTTATTGGTGTGAGTCCGTTGCTAATTATATGACCTGTGTGGCCGAGGTGGGGTGGGTCCGTCCAGCTAATGTGACAGTTTTAAGCCATCTCTGGGTAACTGGTGTGAGTGGGAGCATGGGATGGTCATTGCGGATGGGTCAGTTGGGAAGTTAAAAAGAGAAAGTTTTCCCCGCCCTCCAGCCAGGACTTGTGAGAAGACAGACGCCCGTAGCAGCCATAAAGACCGGCCGGGAGGGCATGGGTGCACCCCCCCTGCTGATTCTGGTTGCCGACTTGCCGCACCCAAGCGCATCTACAGAATGGAAGCCAAATTATATTGTTTAATTTGAATGGTAATAGTTATCATTTTGTTTGAACTATTTGCTTCCAATCCAACCCATTCCATCTCTTACATTGGTATCGATTCGGGACCACAATAAAAAAACAACAACAATTAAAGTGACATGGGCAGTGGGGATTTGAACCTGCAGTATGACAGCTTCAAATTATACAGCAAGCAGGAACCTTAACAACTATGCCATCAGAATTCTGTCTTTAAATGGCTTTAAATGTATGACTTTAAATGTCCTAACTCTTTGAGACTGGGGCAGGGGAGTTCATGTGTTCACTCAGTCCCTCCCAGTCCCAACCAACCTACTGCAGTGGAGCGCAAGTTTGAAATCTAACAATTGTACTACTTTCCATACTTGGACCTATAGTTGGAGGTGGGGGTAACCTGGTAAAGTCGAAGTTTGTGGTGGGGCCCAAGTTCCACCAACGTACTGCACTGGAGTGCAAGTCTGATCAAACACTCTCCTGGCTGGGGTGGGGGTGGAAAAAAGGGCAGGGAGTCAATTGTAATTTCTAACTTTGTGCAGGGATGTGTGCAATGGGGGCAGATTTTGTGTTTCTAATTTTATTTTCAATTCTCGGTTTCTAAGGTTCACCCTGCACCACAGTCAGGCTTTAGGAACTAGGTGCTGTGAAATTCTGTTCACTCACACCCCCAGTCCAATTCCAGTCCCAGCCCAGTCTCAACTCCCTACACTTACTGCAGCACAGTGGATAGCTTTGCAAGTTGTAAAACAGGCTTGGCGGGGGGTGGGGGGAGGTGAAGGTTGGCTTGGTTAGCTAACTACCGGATGGCTACCTACTACTAACTAGTGATGAACAGTTCCCTAACTCTTTAAGGTGGGGGCAGGGCACGCGGTGACTTCACAACAACATTCAATTTCATTCCACTTCCTTCCCGAGTCCCTCCCCCCAACCTAGTTACTGCTGGCAGCACTGCAGCACTCGATGTCTTGGCAAGTTCAACTTCAAGTTGTTTGTAAAACACTCTTGGGGAGAGGACAGTTGTCTAGCGGCATGCAGCCCTGGAATCGTGGCAAGTTTGGAAACAGACTGAAAAAAATAAAAACTAATTTTTAATTATTGGATGGTTCTTGAGTGGCAGCATGGTTTAGAAAGAAGAAGCTGCATAGTCTCTGCTGGGACTATGAGCATGGCAATTCTCGGGCGGCACCGCAGATGCACACATCAGCCAAAGCATGACTATTATCAGTATTTTGTGCAATGAAACACCTTAACTTGCCAACTGTAATTGTCTAATAGCCATAGAAAGACATCTTGTGACTGTACACTGCTTTTACAGGGTTTTTTTTAAAAAAGGAAAAAATATAACAATGGGATTCGAACACAATTACAGACAGGTTGCAGTTGCTAAGGGAGGGAAACTTAACTATTAACCTATCAGCCAGGATTGGTGAGTGCGGCTGCAGGCGGGGCATGGTTTCTGCAACTGGGCTTACCCGCCCCCCCCCCAGGCCAGTCTTTTTAGGCTGACATGTGTCTGTGACTGAGTCATTCACTCAGCTCAGGCTTGCCCGGAGGGTGGGGAAGGGGACGGTTGGTTAGCTAAGTACCGGGCAGCTACTAACTAGTGAACAGTTTCCTAACTGTTTGAGGTGGGGGCAGGGCACTCGGAGACTTCACAATATGACCCCCTGGATGGCAAGTTTGCAAACAGACTGAAAAAAATTAAAAATAATTGTTATTTATTTAATGGTTCCTGAATGGCAGCATGGTTAAGAAAGAAGAAGCTGGATCCCCTCCCCTAACTGCTCCCCTCCCCTCCCCTGCCACACAGCCACTGTGAGTGACTTTGTCTGACTCCCCAGAACCACACTTATAAGCAGCACCCACTTATGCAGCCAAAGAAAAACATAGCACGATGTCACCTACACAAGGTATCAAATGTCTTTGTTGGACATATAAGTCTCTTCCCAAAACAGAGGAAGAGACAAGGATGCAGTGCTTATAGCTGCCCTTTGCTAAGAAGTTTTGGTAACAAAACAGTAACTTGACAAAACTGAGGCCAGCTGTTGAGGCGTTTTATTGCGACGCTTTTAATGACACATTAGATCATCTTAGAAGAGCAGTAGCAGTTCTCAATCCTTACTCACTTTGGGGGGTTCAGAGAGGAGTGGTCTTTGGATTCCAGCTAAACTAGGAGCAGGAAGATAAGAAACTAAGCAATGAGTGTAACAATGACATTCCATTACAGCAAGCTAAACCTAAAAAACCCACAACATATTGTGCTGAGCTTTGAGATGGATTTAGGAAGTGGTCTCTGGAGGACTGGCCACCTTAGGTGGGTGGGTGGCGAGGACTTTGATAGCCATTCCACTCACAGGAATGACAGAGTCATTCCTCATTCTGAAACATACCTTGCCCCCACACACTCAAAGTCAGAGATGTGTTGTTAAGATAACATACACTGCAGCTGGGCTACTCCCCTGGGCCAGCCTTTTTAGGCTGGGTCTTATGTGTCTGTGTGAGTCATTCACTCAGCTCAGGCTTGTGCGGAGGGTGCGGGAGGGGACGGTTGGCTAGCTACCCGGCTAGCAGTGGTGAACAAACAGTTTCCTCCTAACTCTTTGAGGTGGGGGCAGGGCACTCGGAGACTTCAAAACAATAACATTCAACTTCAGTCCACTCAACTGCCCTCCCTCCTAATAACTGGTACTGCATCACTGGATGGCTGGAGTGGCAACAAGTTCAACTTCAAGCTGTTTGTAAAACAGTCTTGGCTGGGGGGGAGGGGAACGGTTGTCTAGTGGCATGCAGAGCAGACCTGGATGGCAAGTTTGAAAACAGACTGAAACAAATAAATACTAATTATTATTTATTGACTGGTTCTTGAATGGCAGCATGGTTTAGATAAGAAGAAGCTGGATTTGTGTGGTTACACTGGGATACAGACAGTATCAACATATTTTTTGAAAAACAAAAATTATAATATAATCGCCCTTTCATTGTGTTACATTGATCTCCCTCCATGCACTTCCCACCCGAGTCCTTGACTCCTTCCTCCCTCTGAAGTTCAACCAGCCTAGTGCGCTGCTGCACTGCACTGGAGAGCAGTGCAGTTTCCAAATAAGTTTGAAATCAAATAACTCTCAGTCTCGTACGGGGGGGGACATGATAAGGACCCACGGTCACAGAGTCACCCACGGGTGGTTGGTAGGGCTTGGCACCAGCACAGGAACAGGAGGAATCACAGCTGTAGTAGGGAAGCACTAGAGGAAGCCATGGTGGAGTGGAGTGGACATCATGGAGGAAGCGGGCAGCGACCCACGGTGACAGGGCGGAGGCAGGAGCACACAGCGAGGCCAGCTGCACCGAGGTCATGGAAGCCACAGGGGGTCTCACNACAGCCAGCTGCAGGGGGCCAAGAAGGGGCCAGGGGCCGGGTGGCCCACCAGGTGCATGTAGTGGGGCCACTGCAGCATGCCCCAACAGTATCCCAGCTCAGACATGTAGTGTGCGACCAGGTAGTACGCCTCGAAGGGATCCGGCATTGCCAGCCCCACCTGCACATCGGATCAAGAGCACACACCAGCCAGCGCCATCAGCTCAGCCGCGGTGGGCTCCAGTAACGCATAGTCGGCAGCTGGGGGCCACGGAAGGTGACCCAACTCCAACAGGCGGTGATAAGCCGCACCACATGACCGCTGGTACCCACGGGCCCCATGGACAGAGCCAAAGAAGGACATGGCCAGGGAAGGGCCCCCCTCCACCAGACAGGCTGTGAAGGAGGACATGCTGCACACATATAGAGCCGACACAGTCTCTGCCGCGGACCACACCACATGCAAGCACATCATCTCCGGGATGCGACCATCGGGAAAGGGATGGAGGCCCAGTGTCTCCGCATGCAGCTGGCAGACGCGGGCACTCAACTCATACCCAAAGCAGCAGAGCCTGGAACTCAGACTCACATAGGCACCTGTGCGGCTGTCTGGGCAGTTGGCATTGGCAAGTAATTGCATGGCCGGGGAATGCCAAAGATCACACAAGGCCATTGTCTTGCGGAAGCTCCAGCTATGGGTTGCTATGCCCGTGAGCCTTGGGGAAGAGCAGCATCCAGCCATGGTATCCAGCAGCAGAACGCGCCTGGCTGATACTACTGCAATGAATGGGGGGCTGAGGTTCTGCTCTGCAAGCCCTGGCAGGACGGGAGGGGATGGAGGAGCTCCAAGGACAGTAGATAAGCCCACCGGCTGGTGGCTGCAACATTGTAATGAATTGAGAACAAGCGACTCAAGGCGTGGGATGTGGAAAGCGCAGGTGCTAGCCTGGATGAAACTAGCAGAGCACACAGCAGGGCATTCAACAATCAACACACAGACCAGGGACACGAGCAGAGGAGGAGGACACCCAACCCAACCGGCAGCCAACACAGAGGGGTGGGAGGAGAGGTGATGACAAACAGACAGAAGGAATGCAGCTGCTGCAGCGCCCGCACACGCCCGGGCGCAGGCCGGAGTCAGAAATGGTGTCACTGTATGTGAAGGCTGTGGGACCGGTGCCGCTAAGCACATCCGCGCTGCCCTGCCTAGGCGGGGGTCAGACTTGAGGCTGTCAGTGTTGAGCCCTCTGCCGCCGCCTCCTCCTCCTCCTCCTCCTTCTCCTCCATTCCTCTCTCGCCATCCACTCGCCTCTCCCTCCCACCTGGCTCTATCATGCCTGTGGTGTGCTCAGCTGTCCTGTTGCTGTGTGCCCTGCCCATCCAATTTAAATCTCCCTCCCCGGCTGGCGTTGTAGCTCGTTGCCTAGCAGCGATGCTGCGTGCTTTGTCCCCGGCAATGTGAATCTTGTTTATTGGTTACTGTACTAGCTTTTTAGCATGGAAAGTATTCAATGAGCAACACAACACAGCAATAATTGTATGATTAAAAGAACAATAACACTGTACAAGGGGGGGGGGGAAATTAAAGTTAAACAGAGCAGCAGGGATTTGAACTCACAGAATGACAAGTACAAATTGTATGCCAAGCAGGGACCTTAACAACTATGCCAACAGACTTCTGTTGTTTAGTGCACTCCTGTGAGTACCAATACATTAATCAATACAAATTTGTGTATGCACATACACACACACATATATATTTATCTATCTAGATATATTTATATATGTGTAAATATACATATATTTGTGTATATACACTTCTATACATGCATATATGTACACATATTTGTATATATGCACATCTACACATGCAGCTATATAAACATGCACATACATCATATATATATATATATATGCAGAGGAATAAAGATATGTATGTGTATGTATGCTTCATATGCACATAGACACAGACAGACATACCCAGGCCACACACACACATTTATATCTCATGTCAAGGAGTCATGGAGGGGTCATTCATGGTGGTCGGTGGATGCATGGCCTGGGTGTATGGCCTGCATAGGTGCAGCGGGATCAGGGTGGATGTGTGACATGAAGGGCTACAGAGGGAAACTATGCATTAGAATAAATAAATGGGGATACCATTAAATAGGTATTATTCAATCTATCATTTGTGTATTAGCCCCTGTGCAGTATTCATTTTGTATCCCATAAGGAGTACCCATTTTGGCTTTAGAATGGGGGAGTGCATGTGTGTGTGTGTGTGTGTATGCCTACATACTTACTTTATATGCCAGATGATTAGAAGGGACTTGAGCAGAAAAAGGGTAGAATCTTCTGTACATCCACCCCAAAGCAGAGACGCTGACTCGCTGAGCCACACGAGACGGACTTTTTTAAAGCTCTAATGTGTAGATATTTTGGAGAAGTCAAAACCTCACAGTCTCAGTTACCCTTCACCATATGTAAAATGGGAATACACGTATATCTGCCTTTCCCTGTGCGTTCCCTCATCCTTGTCCATCTTTGATTGTAAGTACACTGGGCAGAGAGTGGGACCTGTCTCAAAAAAACAGTCTCTCTTAGGGGATTCTTTCACTGTTCTTTGTTAACTACACAATCCATATACAAAGGCTCTTATAAATTATAAGATTAAAATGCTATTTCCTCCCAGTCCCTCCCTACCGTTTCTGCAATTGAGATAGATGCAGATGCAGTTAGTGCAGTAAGGGTTTTTTCTGACATGACACTAACCTCAGTTTAACCACAATCAAACATTTCAAACCATGTACTAACAGTTACATGGCAAGTTGGATTGAACTTAAACACTCTCGGGTGTGGGGGGGGAGGGTATGGGAGTGGGAGGGCTTAGAGGGTGGTGGAGTAAAGTTCAATTCATGTAATGTTCACTACTGTCCCTCCAGTCCCAAGACTCCCAACCCAACCCTACTTTCTGCAGTTAGCTGTTTAGTATTAACTGTTAACATAACAAAGAGTTAGGCGTGGCAGCCGGCGGTTCTGTGATATGCAGATGAATGTCATGTATTCATGTTCATTTATTAAAACAATTAACAGGTGTGTTGTGACTGTGGATGGGTCAGTCAGTGGATGGGTCAGTCAGTGAGTGAGTGGTCCTGTTTTGTGGGATCGGTTTCAGATGGTGTCGCCTGCCAATGTGGAATCCTTGTTGGGATCTATTCGTGCCACTACCTGTGAACAAGATCCTTGCCCACCCTGGCTGATGAAAGCCAGCCAGGAGATGTTACAGCCGTTGCTGGGCTGGGGTGGTTAGTGCCTCCCTTCAGGAGGGCATGGTGCCTGAATGCCTGAAGGAGGCCGTGGTTAGGCCCCTGCTCAAGAAACCATCTCTTGACACTGATGCTCCTGCCAGTTACTGACCCGTTTCTAACCTTCTCTTTTTAGGGAAGTTTATTGAACGAGCTGTGGCACAGAAGCTCCAGTAACATCTGGGTCAATTTCCTTGACCCCTCTCAGTCTGGATTTCGGACTGGGTATGCTACGGAGACTGCATTGGTGGCCTTGGTTGACAATCTCCATCTGGCGTTGGACCAGGGTCATCAGACCTTACTGGTCCTGCTAGACCTTTCAGCTGCGTTTGACACAGTCGATCATGAGGTGTTGGTGACTCACCTGTGGGACCATGTTGGGATTGGTGGGACGGTCTTGGACTGGTTTCATTCATTCCTGGCTCTGAGAACTCACCGGGTGGTCTTGGGAGAGTGTACGTCTTCCCCCCAGGACCTCACGTGTGGAGTCCCGCAGGGTGCCATTCTGTCCTCCCTCTTGTTTAACATAT
Organism: Sphenodon punctatus; assembly: GCA_003113815.1. NCBI lineage: Eukaryota > Metazoa > Chordata > Lepidosauria > Sphenodontia > Sphenodontidae > Sphenodon > Sphenodon punctatus. The sequence goes on from QEPC01000727.1 coordinate 408,265, forward strand.
ATATGCAGCCGTTAGGGGAGATTGTGAGAGAGTTTCAGGGCATGCAGTAATATCAGTATGCTGATGACACTCAGCTCTACCTCTCTTTTTCCATCGACCCAGGCCATGCAGTCTCTGTATTTCCCCAGTGCCTGTCAGCTGTGGGGGCTTGGATGAGGTTGAGCTATCTGCAGCTGAATCCTGACAAGACAGAGGTGGTGTTGGTGGGTGAGGGCCTGGGGGGGCCTGGGAGTGGTTGAATCTCCTCTTGTGTGGGGGGGGTGGGGGGTTTGCCCTCCCATTGTCTCTCAGGTATGGAGTCTGAGTGTGCTTCTCGATTCACGGCTCAGCCTGGAATCTCAGGTTCTGGCTGTGACAGGGAGTGCGTTTTGGCAGTTACATCTTGTCCGGCGGCTTCGACCGTATCTCTCAGACTCTGACCTCCATCATCCATGCCTTCATCACCTCGAGGCTGGATTACTGCAATGCGCTCTACGTGGGGCTGCCCGAGAAGCTGGTCTGGAGGCTTCAGCTGGTGCAGAATGCCGTGGCCTATCTCCTTACTGGGGTGGGCCGCATGGAGCATATGATACCTTTGTTCCAGGTTCTGCACTGGCTGCCCATAAAGCACCAGGCTAGGTTCAAGGTGCTGGTTTTGATTTTTAAAGCCCTTCATGGCCTGGGACCTGCTTATCTGCAGGATCGCCTCACTCCCCATGTGCCCGTGTGACCCCTGAGATCATCTGTGGGGGCCTTTTTGGAGGTTCCCCCTGCGAGATGGGTGGCCACTGATGTGAGATCTTGTTCAGTGGCTGCCCCTGTGCTGTGGAACTCACTCCCAGAGGAGGCTCAGTTGGTCCCCACTCTCCTGTCGTTTTGACGTTTATGTAAGACCTGGCTGTTCCACCAGGCTTTTGTCAAGGGGGGGGTAGGGTGAGTGGTTCGTGTGTGTGTGTGTGTGTGTTTTTTTATGTATACGGGATTTTTAACTGTGTATTGTTTTAATGTTTGAATTGTTGTTCATCACCCAAAGCTGCCCTGTGGGCTTGGAGGACCGGGATACAAATCTTTTATAAAATAAAATATATTTTTTTTTAAAATGCTTTGGCCGCAGGTGAAGCACAGTAGGCACCACAGTATGGCAGCAATCCACAATTCATCAGCACTGCTCTCTCCAGTGTTTATTGATTTTCTGGAACTTTGACTCTCATCTGGGAGAGACAAAGGAAAGGATCACTCTTATTCTCAGCCCATTGCAGCAGCCTTCTGAAACCATTTCAGTGACCTAGGTCATTCCTGCTACCAGACTATTTAAGCATCCTTTAAACTGGCTGAGAAATCATTGGGGGTGGGGGGACACCATCATTACAATGTGGAACTGTGACAAACCCTGGGCGAGAAAGGGCCCCCAGAGGATGAATTATATTGAGTTACATAATAGTTAAGCTTTTCAATCCTAATTTCTAATTTTCACTGCTGCCGTTAGCCCTAACGAGAATCAAAAGCAATCATATACCATGTTGCTGTGCAGGAGAACTTACAGCCAGTCATTTCGTGCTGCCAGATTTCTTTTTTTCTGCATTCTCTCCTGTCCCTTGCCTCCTCTTCCTATTAAAATGAATGAATCTTGTCCGTTTATGAAGAGCTCAAGATTCAGATTCTTATCTAAATGAATAAGGTCCTTCACTTTTTTTGCTGAAATCCTTTGAACAATAAAACTCTAATATATGATAACATCTCGAGTACCCTGCTGTGGTGAGAGCGTATAAAATATCTTTTACAAATGTGAAAATCAAGCATTCAGTTACTGGCCAGTGCAGAGGCTTGCTACTTTAAGATTTTCTTCACCTTCTGACTGCCAGAAACTGGGACTAAATGACAGGAGCTAGATCTCATCAGGATTGTTCTGTGTTTAGATCAGAACCATCGTCTGTCTAGCTTGGTGTTCTTACTTCAATAATGGGCAGGACGCAGTGCTTCAGAGAATTTGCAAGTTCAACAGGCAGATGTGGCATAATCTGTCCCCAAGATGATCCAAACAAACTTCCTAATAGTTTGCAATTGGTTTAGATACTGAAGTTTTCATAGCCCTTCAAAATTTTGGTAGAATTAACTAAATTACTTATGGAAATAGCTGACATCCATGCAGATGTCCAATCCTTCACTGAATCCTGCTAAATTGTTCGCTTACTGTGGCAATCGGCCCCACAGTTTTGTTACACATTTGAGAAACAGTAGAGTCAAACCAAATATTCAAAAAATGAGCAAACTAGAGCTGAAACAAGTAGTGAATTTAATACCCATGAATATCCAAATTTTTGTGTAGCCCTTTGAGAACCTGACCCTATACCTGAAATGGAAATGAGTACTTGCCTACCCGTTTTGGCTTTAAAATGGGAGAAAGTGTGTGTGTAAATACTCCCTTATTCAGGGGCGTAGCGTCCATTGAGTGAACCCAACATAAAGCCGGGAGGCGCTGCCTGGCCTCACGGGGGCAGCCCCTGGGCTGAGCTGGAGGAGACCTGGGTGCAGGGCACCCCCACATCATTGGGGGGGTGTCTCCATCCCTCATCTGCCTCTGCATGCTACAGCAGTAGTGACAACAGCTGCAGCAGTGGGACACTGATTGGACTCGGAGATAAAGCTGTTTGTAAACAAAATCCTCCCCCTGTGAGTGATCAGAAGGTTGTTGCCTTGTAAAGAAGGTTCTTTAAGATGGTTCCTGACATTCTCACAACTGGGTTGTGCATGCTCACCATATTCAAATAATAGACCACGTGATGGTCTCGAGCTTCTCTACTATAAAAAGCGCTCTCCCCCCTCTGCATGACAGTTCCTTCCAACCCTTTCGAGGAATATAAGAAAATTCCATGCGGGGCAAAGATGCAAAGACTAGTCATTAGTGATCCAACAGATGGCATGGCTTTCTTGCAGAAAAGCCTGTCACATCCCACCAAACTACAAAGGGTGGGGCCATTTTAAAATGCAGGTAAATATTCATGCAAGGAAACCCTTCCATCTAAGCCCCTCATCCTCCCATCCACAAAAATAATATTAATCAGAAAACAAGACAAACTCATGCATCTGAAAATTCCATGCAGCGCATGGCTGCACATGCATCCCCACTCACCCCCCCATTCATCTGCACCCATTGAGCAACTGCCGTTTTCCCCGGTTGCTCCATGTATGGGGACGAGTGGGGGGGTGTCAGTGAGAATGCGTGTTAGGCGGGCGCGTGCACCCCCTACTCACCGAAGGCACCACATGTGGGGGTTAGAGCGTCAGTTAGAGCGGCGGTTAGAGTGACGGTGGCATCACTTGCATGCTGAAGTTGGTCGATTGTGGCATAGAGTCTGGTTACATACATATGCCGTGGCAGTTTTCTTTGCTGCCCTCATTGCATCTGCTAAGTCACACGCAGTGGAGTTTTTCCGGGTGGTGAGGGGGCTGGTCAGTCTGGCCTCCCTCCGCCTGGATTTAGAGTCATTGAATGCCCACTGTGATTTGTTTGTGGATTTTTTTGCAGATAAAATCGCTCAGCTCCACCACAGTTTTTATGCAACATTTTTAGCAGTAGGTGAACCAGAGGCAGTAGAAGCCCTATCTTGTCCTGTTTTGTGGGATGAATTTCAGAATGTGTCGCCCTCAGATGTGGGGGATGCCCTGGGGTCTGTCTGAGCCACTTATTCTGAATTAGACTTATGCCCGTCCTGGCTGGTCAAGCCCAGTTGGGAGAAATTAGGGTCATTGCTGATGGGGATTGTCAACACCTCCCTGGGGGAGGGCAGGGTGCTGGACTGCCTTAAGGAGGCTCTGGTGCAGCCCCTGCTCAAGAAACCATCATTGGACATTGGTGTCCTGGCCAGCTATCAGCCGGTATCTAACCTTCCCTTTTTAGGAAGGTTATTGAGTGGGTGGTGGCTCGACAGTTACAGGAACATCTGGACTGGATTAACTTTCTCGATCCCTCACAGTTAGGTTTTTGCCCTGGATATGGCACGGAGACTGCACTTGTAGCCTTGGTCGACAACCTCTCCCATGAGTTAGACCAGAGTCATTCGAGCCTATTGATCATATTAGATCTTTCAGCTGCATTTGATACCATTGACCATGAGTTGTTGGTGACTCGACTGTGGGACTGGGCAGGGATTGGCGGGACTGTTCTTGAGTGGTTCCACTCCTTCCTGGCTGGGAGAGTCCAGCGTGTGGTCCTGTGTGATTTTTCATCTTCTCACCGGGGGCCTCACGTGTGGAGTCCCGCAGGGTTCTATCTTTTCCTCTCTCTTGTTCAGTGTGTACATGCAGCCTTTGGGGGAGGTTGTTAGGGAGTTTGGCGTACGGTGTCATCAGTATGCTGATGACATCCAGATTTCTCTCTCATTTTCATTTTCATCTGACTCAGGCCTGGCAGTCTCAATGCTTAAGAGGTACTTGGCAGCTGTGGGGGATTAGATGAGGGTGAGCCATCTGAAGTTAAATCCCAACAAGATGGAGGTGATGGTCGTGGGAAGACCAGGGAAGTGGTGGGTCCCATCATTGATGGGGTCTGTCCTGCCCTGGTATCTCAGGTTTGGAGTCTGGGGGTGCTCCTGGACCCACAGCTCCTCCTGGATACCCAGGTGGTGGCTGTGGCAAAAGGGGCATTTCGCCAATTACATCTGGCTTCGGCCATATATCTCGGACTCCTACCTAGCCATGATCGTCAATGCTTTTATTACTTCAAGATTGGACTACTGTAACACACTCTTTGTGGGGCTACCCTTGGTGCTGGTTCAGATGCTGCAGCTGGTGCAGAATGCGGCAGCTCGTCTCCTAACGGAGACGGGCCGATGTGAGCATATTACACCAGTTCTTCGCTCTCTGCACTGGCTACCTATAGTCTTCTGGGCCCAATTCAAGGTGTTGGTGTTGACCTTTAAATCCCTGAATGGCCTGGACCCCACCTACATGCGGGACCTCCTCACCTTCCAGGTCCTGGATCGGCCCCTGCAGTCGAGGTTCCCTGGGTTTCTTGGGTGTCAGCCTTGCAGAGAGCATTCTCTGTGGCTGCACTGTGGCTGTGAAACTGTGAAACTCCCTCCCATTACCAACCTCCCCTCTTTCTGTAGACAATGTAATACCTGGCTGTTCCACCATGCTTTTCCTGAGGGATAGGGGGTGGGTGGGGGGTATTTTGTTTTTATATTGTGTTTTAATAGTGTTTAAAATCCTATTATTACTGTTTTAAATTGTTTTAATATGTTGTTAGCTGCCCCGAGATGCTTTTAGCAGGAGGGTGCGGCATACAAATTTTATTATAAATAAAATAAATAAATATATAAGTTCTTCGCACGGGGGTCCCCCACCCATGAACACGCAGAAATATGCATGTTCCTAGGTGGGAGAGGCCAGTGTAAAAAGGGCCACAATCTCACAACTGTCTCACTTAAACTAGGAATTTAGGATGTAAAGCAATATCTAGTCTAACTTGGAAAATCTGCAAATATGGTTCTGACATTATTATGGCTGCTATTTCACTAACTCTTCTTAATGAAATTATTGCTCAGGAATACTGTCTTTAAACCCTCACCATAACTTGTTCATTTGTGTCCCCCATGTAATCAAGTCATGCTTCCCCGGGGACACAAATGAACTGGTTATGGGTGGGGGGCAGAAATGGCTATGGGTGAGGGGCAGCATTAATTATGGGGGTGCAACTGAACTGTATATATATTACAGTAATATATATATTACTGTATATATATTACAGTTCAGAATATATATATTACAGTTCANAGTTCAGAATATATATATTACAGTTCAGATTATATATATATATATATATAATCTGAACTGTAATATATATATTCTGAACTGTAATATATATACAGTTCAGTTGCACCCCCATAATTAATGCTGCCCCTCACCCATAGCCATTTCTGCCCCCCCACCCATAACCAGTTCATTTGTGTCCCCGGGGAAGCATGACTTTATTACATATATATATCAGAGTTAAAAGCAACTAAACAGGACTTCAGACAAGTGTACTCTTGATCCTGGTAGGATACTATCAATCACCAGTAATCAAATACAAAAAGAAGTCAGTGACAAAATAGAGTTCAATGAAATATTTTAGTTAAACGTTTCAGCTTCCGCCTTCTTCAGTAACAGTGGGATTCAAAGTGTAACTGCTGGGAGTCAAGGAAACAAAGAGTAGAATGTTGTGGGAAGAAGGATTCCAGGACAGGTGATGTTGAAACAGAGGGGGGAAGAGATATCCCAGATGAGGGGGATCTAGTTTTTGACTTCCAGGTTAAGACCTTGGGGTGTAAGGGTACCAAGTCTGTAAATCCAAAAGTTCTCTCTTTCTTCTAGTGACCAATGTATAGGTGGATTCTCTATGGGGAATATTTCCAAGTCCAAAAGGTATGGCCATCAGTATTAAAGTGCTTAGAGACAGGTTGGTCTAGCTTCTTCGTGATGATAGCCGATTTGTGGTTCCTAAATCATGTGCGAAGATCTGTAATCATCTTCCCAACGTATTGAATGTGACATCCAGGGGATTTGCATTCAATAACGTATATGAGGTAGTTGGATTTGCAGGTGATGTTCTGTTTGATAAAGTAGGTCCTGCCAGTTGCACTGTTTTTAAATGTGCTTGTCTCTCTGGGGTTCTGGAAGCCTCCAGAACCCCAGGTGATGCATCGACTGGAGTCTCAATGGTGTGACCCTGGATTGTGGATAGGTGGTTTAATTTGTGCTTTCACTAGTAATTTATGAAGGTTGGAAGGTTGTCGGAAGGTAATGAGAGGGGGGGTTTGTTAATGGATTTGGCTAGATGTGGTGAGTAGGTAACCAAGGGGTAGCTTTCCTTAGTAGTCAGATGAAAATTCAGGGATGCCGGGTGGAAGTTGACCACAAAGGGGATGCATTGCGGTTCAGTAATTTATATATGTCTCTTTGCATGGCATAATGCGCTTAATATGCTGGCTGCATTTTGGGTGTCGTGTGTTTGATAGCAGCTCCCCCAGGCCTGATGGTGGGAAACAAGCAGGGGGGACATCTTGGCTTCTTGGTCAGGGGCCCATTCCACCCTAGCTATGCCTCTGCCCTTATTTTATAAGGCAGCTGTTTAAGAAAAGCTAGGACAAGCAGAAGGCAGCACAGAACCTTGAACCCTTGGCACAGCTGTCCCAAAGCAGATCAGTTGAGCCACACCAGAAGGGTTCTTTCAAGGTACTACCTGTAAACTCTTTATATGACCCATCCTTATGACCAAAGTAGATAGGCATAATTAGCAGTTGCTCTTGTAGCTCTCCCGGTAGCACTTTGGTAAAGAAGTGGAAAGATTTGAAGACTGAGGCCTGATCAATCATGAACATGCTGGAATCAGATAGGTAGTTCCTCTACTTCTTGTTGTTGTTCCACAGAATAATGCCCCATGTTGATGTGCTCTACAAACAGCTCCAAAAAAAAAAAAAAAAGCATCGACTCTAAGTATTCAAAGATATATTAAAAACTTCACAAGAAGCATGAATAAAGTGAAGGACTCCATTAGAACGGTGCACTCAGAGTTGCTGGAGAACACACGGGTGGGCAGAAGCACACTTACTGTAGACACGTTAGACCAGATAACTGTGGCAGTGTGTGATATTATTATGTCTCATGCAGTAACAGATTTCAATTTATGAAACATCTGGAGTGTGCAACTTTGGTGCAGGGGACTTTGTTTGGAAGGCACAGCGAACGCTTTCCCCTCCAAGCATTTAATGCGGCAACAGAAGCATACCCAGTGCTGGAGAAAGACAGATTGAGTGAGCTTAGGAGTTTGTAGAACAGGTCAGAATTCCATTCTGCCAAATATGCCTCTGCACTACTTGCTGTGTTGACAGAGGAAAAGTTGGACAAATCATTTGCAGAGGTGTTAAACTTTTGAAGATTGTGATGACAATGCCTCTCAACTTTTGAAGCGGAGAGAAGGTTCTCCACTCTGAAAAGAATTAAAACCTTTCTGAGAAGTACCATGACCAAGGGAAATTCTGGACTTCAACAACAAAACAATTGATGTGTTGGTACAGTACAAGGAATGCAGAGCAAGCTTCCAGTACAGACATTAATACTAAAACCTGAAGATGATCTGGACTCTCAATCGGATGAGGACTAGAAGAAAGAGAACCTACAAAATAAGACGACCTGTTTTGCAGCCATTCCACTCCAGCCTGCACAGTCTCAGCCCTAAACGGGAGACCACTGCCAACATAGAGGCTGCACCCAAGTAAACAGATGAGGACACCTATGAGGACAGAGAGAAAGGAAGACCAATGGTGGTGCAGGACCACCACCAAAACGAATATAAAAGGCACCATGTGATAGCACAAAAGGCAGAGGGAAGCGTTGCTGGAATCTGCAAGTGCAAGGATGACAGCCCACCAAGGAAACCCCACGTTTAAGTTAAGTGCCTTTAATGTCTTAAGTTAAAAAGTTGTTAAATCCCCCCCCCCCCCCAAAAGTTAAAAGTTTAGAGTTTTTTAACTTGTTGGTGCTACTGTTGTATAGAGGTAGTAAATTACATTTAAATTATGAGTATGCGGTTGCTGGTGAGGTCACATTGCTGGTGAGGTCAGAGTGGGACCACCCCTGCCCCCAAGAAGAAGTACAGAGGGCATTGAGAGGGTGGAACCTCTGCTTGGGGCAGGGTCAGGCCCACTCCGGCCTCACCAGCAATGGAATGCGATTTTTGAAAAAAGTTTAAAAGCCTTAAAAAAGTCTTAAGTTAAAAAGTTGTAGGTTACTTTTTAAAATCGTTGGTGCTACTGTTGTTTAGAGGTAGTTAATTACAGTTAAATTAAGAGTATGCAGCTTTTATATATTAAACTCGCTCCTGCCCCCAAGAAGAGGTACTGAGGACATTGGGAGGTTGGAACTTTTTATTGGGGGCAGGGACAAGTCCACCACTGTGGGACACTCTGACCTCACCAGCAACTGAATGCAATATTACCACCATCACTGAGCCTCAAGACACAGTTTGTCTTCATACTTCAGTGGGCTTCCCGAACCCCACGAAAGTGTGAAGTCTCTCTGTGTCTGGAAGCCTCCAGAATTCCAGCCGTGTGACCTCAACAGCGACTGACCTCACCAGCAACAGAATGCAATATCCACCCCTACCACTGCACTTCCAGACGCTGTGGGACTTCAGGCTTCAGTGGAGTTCTGAAGTATGGAGACTACCATAGTCTGAAGTCCCAATGTGTCTGGAGGCCTCCAGAACCCCAGCTGTGGAACCTAAACAGTGATTGACCCAAATGGAACACAAGCAGGTTCCAGATAATGGTAAGTGATGGCATGAGGATTGGGAGGGGCTTGAACCTGTTCTTTTTTTTGGGGGGGGGAGGTCCACAAGGTGGCAAAATTTAAAATGTCAATCTCTGTGTTCAAAATTCAAGCATCTCACTAACTTGCTTCTTTTTTCCCTCCAGTTTGTCTGATATTTGGTTAGATTTCCTCACCTTGCTCTCCTTGAGGACTGGAAAAACTAGTACATTAGAGTCTGGCAGAAGAGAAGGCTACAGAAAACAACATAGTCCCCTTTTCCCCACTGAAACCCATCTTCCCCTTCCTTTTCTCGGGCACCCAAACAAAACTCTTTCCCTTCTATTTCTCCTCTGTCCTGTCCTTCACTTCCCTTTCATCTCTTCTGATTTGGCTTGTCACAAGATAGGGAGCTAACTCAATCCTCCCAGTTCTCCAAATCAGAAGGAAGGCTTGTCCCAAAGCCTACACCTTCAGAAGACTACAGTTGGCCAAGGAGGGCACAAAAATTGAGAATTCGAGGGTTCAGGATAAAGGTAGGTGATGGCAACATGATCTATTTTTTTAATGCTGCTAGTTAATTTGGACCGAATGGGACCTGAGGGGAGAGAGACAGTGAACAGGACCCCCAGTAAGAGGGCTCTCTATCCCCCAATGGCAGGGCTTCATGCAGTAGCAAGGAGTTCCCAAGGTTAACTAATGTAATATCCCTCCAATGTTAACCCTAGAAACTCCTTGCTGCTGGGTTAAGCCACACCACTGGCTTAGCGGTTGGCCCCACCTACCATTGGGTTGCCCCGCCTACTTCTGGCCCCGCCCTCCACCCCACCAGCCATAGAACCCATCGGCCACCACTGCTCTATATAGTGCCCAGAAAGGTAAATAGCCATTTATAAGGGTACTACAGGTGCAGTTGGGGAATGGCTGGGTAGCTAATATTTGTGGACATGGGTTCCAAACTGCATTGTGTTTCCTTCTTGTTACCCTTTATATTAACAAAGTAAATTCTCAGCTGCTATTGACCCTTATTTATTTATTTATTTATTTATTTAAAGCATTTATGGATGTAGGAGCTGTGAAAGTAGGAGCTGTTCCTTCATTATTAAAACAAAAGACAAAGTGGCTTCTGGCTGGTGGATTCTCTAATGTTTCCATGCAGTTTCTTTACCTATAGAAGCCTTGAACCTCCAATTTTTCCACTTCTTTTCCAAGGCTCTATCTGGCGAACTACCAGCGCAACTGCTAGCTGTGCCTATCTTCTTTGGTCATGAGGATGGGTGCTGTATACTAGTCATGAAAATAAATAGTTTAAAAGGCTCATCTGGTGTGGCTCAGCTGCCACCTGCTTTGCTTTGGGACAGCTGTGCGTGGTTCTATATTGCAGTTCCCTTCTATGGTTGCCGAAGCCCCCTGGTTTATAAAATAAGTGGCCATTTATACACACACAAACACATGTTTCCCCCGCCCCCTCACATTTTAAATCCAATACAGGTATTTGTTGGATCTTATATGAATAGTACCTATTACTCAACCGACACATGGCAAATTGGGTAGTGCATATTCAGTGGATATACCCATTTTGGAGGATACGCATTTCAGCTCTGGATCAAACCCATCAAGTTATCCTTACCCAAACCAAAAATGGCAAAGCAGAGAATAACCATTACGTGTTTCCATTCTGTTGTATACCGGTTTCAGTTATTTCAGGTTGACTTTTTGTTGTTGGTTATTTCAGATTTTTCATTGTTGCTGTATTTTGGTTATATTATTTTGAAAATACTAGCTTTATTGCACATGCATAAATGCTGAAAAACATAACACTGAAATGAGAAAAATCCAAAATAACCAAACTGAAGGTAAAACCAAAACCAAAATAGGAAAATCCCATAGAATGTATATGCAAATACATATTTTTTTTATGTGTAGTATTTGGGGGCTACTTAAAAAAAAGGGAAAACCCACAAATAATAAGTTCACTATCCATATCATCCCTAAGAAAAAGTATTTCCTTTTATCAGTTTTGAATAGGTCATCTTTGAATTTCATTAGAGCTGAAACAAATCCAAAGCAAATATAAAATTCAATTAATTCCATAAATTCAAACCCTAGAACTATAGAGTTGTAGAGTAGAACTGAAACTAGGAAACACCACAGTTCATTCACAGCTTTCTGCACAATGCAAAAACTTGCTGTTCACAATGCTTTAATCAGTTTCCATTCGGGAATGCTTTTGTTTGGTAGTTCTGGTATTTTGCTTGGTGCTTTTAGTATTTCTGCTACTTTGGTTGGTACTTTTTCCTGCAGCTTTGTTCACTTCTTTGGACTTTATATACTGCCTTTGAACCGTAAATGACAAAACAGATGCTGGAAAGTGATGGAAATTGCTGAAAGTGACGGAAAATGTGGAAAAATTGCCAAGAGCATTCCCAATTGCAGCAAAAGTGTTTTAACAATATGGAATGCGGACATACCGATGAACATTTGTGAACACTCCTCAAAGACAGGGGTATACTGACAGTATGGGAACAGCCATTCTTGATTCAACCCTTGTGCAAAGTACATCATTGGTCATGTAGTCCAGTCCTGGTTCCCTTTTAGTGAATTAGACAGGAAGCAGTATTCACGTTCAACATTGTTTGCAATTTCAAGTCTTCATTTTGGTATTTCAGTAGTCAGTACATTGACTCCTCTGGTGGTACTACTTAGTGGGGTTTTTGAATGTGAAAATGATTGCTGCATGATGGGTGGGGAGACTACAATGCCCTGGGTAGCCTCACACCACTCTGGGTAGCTAGGCCACGTGACCGCACATAGGACATGGAACTCCCTCCCTGTGGAGGCCTGGGTGCCCCCGGATCCCCTTTCCTTCTATCGTATGTGTAAAACCTGGCTGTTCTGCCTGGCTTTTGGTGAGGGAGATGGGGTGTAGGGTGGAATGGGGGGTAGTTTTGGTTTTGTCTCTCTTTTTTTATTGCATTTATTTTATTTTATGGTTTTATTTATTTTATGTGTTTTAACATTGTAAGCTGTCCCAGGCTGCTTGGAGCAGGAGGGGTGGGGTAGTAAAATGAATTTATAAGTAAATAAAAATAAATAAAAACACACAAATCTACTCCCGCTGCCTTGACTTCCTATCCTCCAACTCCTCCCTCGACCCCCTCCAATCTGGCTTCCGCCCCCTTCATTCTACTGAAACTGCTCTCGCTAAGATCACCAACGATCTTCTGGTGGCTAA
>QEPC01000727.1:420866-481024 GCA_003113815.1 Sphenodon punctatus
CGATAACTGGCAGGAGCATCAGCGTCAAGAGATGGTTTCTTGAGCAGGGGTCTAACCACAGCCTCCTTTAGGCAATCAGGCACTCTGCCCTCCCGAAGGGAGGGCTAACCACCCCATCTGCATTTATTTCAACGGCTCTTATTTCATCTTGTTAAGGTAAATGATTTTAATGGTAAGATGATCCTAGTCTTTTCATTCTTTCTTCATAAGAATTTCCCCATAACCTTGATAATTCTCATTATTCTTCTCTAAACCCTCCCTGACTCTGCAAAATCTTTATGAGATGCGATGACCACTACCGCATATGGCATAAATAATCACCAAGGGTGGTTAAAGTGTGGTTAGCGTCATGTCTGTTTTCACCCATGGTCACCTGCCATAAATGCTGCAATTGATCCCTGCGAGGGAAAAGATATGCCACCCCATTTCAATTGTTATTAAAATGGATTAAAAAGAGACCACACTGTGAATAACAAAAAAATAACTTTATTTATATAGTTATAAATACTTTCCCTCCCTCCCAGTAACACACAGAATACTTCAGAAAAACATTAAAGTTTAAACTGCAGTAAAATAAAAACTAATCAGTTTTAAACCCAACTAAAACAGTTAAAGGGGCAGGTACTTATATATGAACAAGAAACTGGCAGCAGACCTTGGGACTCAAGGCTAGAAAGGGTTTACCAAGGGCTAATGCTTGCAATGAAAGTGTGCCTGATTCTCTTTTTGTGTGGCAAATAGTTCAATTGTCCTATGATTGAAGTCTGGGATTTCTTTAATCATCCGCTTTTATGTGGACAACATTGCCAATGCATTTAGTCTTTCCTCTGACATTGTGTTTCTCAGGAAAGTTTTTATTCTCTGTAGAGTGGAAAATGATCGCTCAGATTCTACTGTTGTCATGGGAGTGGACACAACAATTCACAGCAATTTCACTGTTTCTGCAAAACAAACCTGCAAATTCTTGTCCAGAAGTGTGTGCAGCAGTGTGGAAGCATCCTTCATATTGCTGAATTCTTCCCTCACATATAAGATAGAAAGTTCTGTCCTCAGTTTTTCTTTCTGAAACATCGGGTAGGCTTCTACTATTTCAGTTAATGCTTGCTCTGGAAAGGTCTGCTTGTGTTCTTCAAACAAAGGCCCCTGTAATACCGTTGCACTCACCAGATGTTTAGTGAATTCAAAATGTTCTCTGGAATGTGAAATTATGATGTTGCAGACTTGGACTGCAACTTGATCCAAGGCGTCTATGGTTTTGCCTCTGGGGAGCTGAAATTGTTCGGGTAACTCAGAGTGCAGCTCTTTAACGGAGTCTCTGACTCTATTGATGCTCCTAATAAAGTCTGATGTACATCTCCGAATTGCTACCAAGTCAATGCCTCTTTTCTGGAGTTCACTGAAGAGGATATCCACATGAGACATTATTCTGTGAAATAGAAACAAAAAACAGAGAAACTCCCCATCTTTTTCCAGCATCTGAAGAAATCCTCTGGCCTCACAAACAGTGCTGGTATCAAAATTCCAAGCTCTTATTTCCTGAAATCATTCAATGACAGCCTCTTGACACTCAAAGACCACATTTGATGTCCAGATGTTGAAGTTCCATCACTTTGCGGGTGCTCTGGGGGAGCCTACTTTTTACCACTGCATCCAGAACTTCAGTCCTTTTTGGAGAACATGAAAAGAAAGTTGGGAAACCAGACAGATCTGCAAAAAATACCTTCACTGCCTTTATTTGGGACACTGCTTACTGCATTACTAAATTTAATTGATGGGCGTAACAGTGAACATAACAGGCATTGGGTATCTGTCCCAGATCTTCTTTTGGACTCCGCCATGCTGATCACGCATCATAACTTTGGGCAATGAGTTTCTGCTTGTCCACATCCTCTGTAAAAACAGTATCTAGTTGCTGAAGCAAAGCTGCAGCAACTGTTTCAGCACAAGAGTCTGGCAGCTGCATGAATCCATAGAAGCATTCAACAGTAGAGATGTGCGAACGTGGTTTGGAAGTTCGGAATTCGGACCGAACATGAATAGTTCGGTCAGCCGAACCGAACTTTTGAACCGAACTCGAATTTGACCAAACTGTTCAGTCGAATTCAAACCAGTTCAGAAGGCAAAAAACCCCGGGTTTGAATGTACAAACTGAGTTCGGAAATTCGGAATTTGACTGAACTCAAATAGTTTGGTCGACTGAACCGAACTTTTGAACCGAACTTGATTTTTGAACCGAACCAAACCGAATTTCTGAACTCGGTTCTGTTCGCACATCCCTATTCAACAGTTGAGTCATTGCCATCAATATATTGATAAATCAGTACACTTTGTGTGTGCATAGACACATCTGCGGTGTCATTAGCCTGGATGGTCACAAATTCAGTGCTTTTCAACTGCTGGATAATAAAATCCCTAGCCACTGTAAGCATGCAGTCAAACAGTTCATTCTGAATTGCTTTTGAAAGGCCCCTGAAGACTCTCACTCTGAAATTCACCGGGCCTCAAAACACGCCTGCATTCATGGATCCCTCCGTTTCATCATACCCTCGCAGTGCTAACTCAAAAGCACCACAAAACCGTATACAGGCAATTATTTTTCCAAGTATGTATCAGTTGTGTTAAACTTCAAGGTTATGCTTTCTTACAGACAGATGGAAACCTTCATCTAGTCGGTCTGTAATGTTTGTGCTGCCCAACAATGCCAACCGCAGGCAGTTCTCAATGTGACTTCTGCATTCTTTGGGTGATTTCAGACACTACAGGCACCCGGTTCAACACAGTGGATTCCCGGTGGAGGTGAACCGAACAACCACCACCACCCATGGTCAAAACAAGCCCCGAACAGATGTGACAGGACCGGGACCACAGCAGGGAATCGGGCTGGCAGATCACGGGTCAGGGCAGCGCAACAGACGTGACGCCAATTCCTGGCCGTGGTCAAAACACCCACAAGCCATCGGGCAGAGGCGGAACACAGACATGGCCGCCTGAAGGCAAACGAAGGCAGAAGGCACGAAAGGGAATGCCCACACAAGGGAAATGGGAAGGGGGGGGGGAGAGGGAGACGAGCCCACCAGGCACAGCACACAACAGGCACACAGACAATGGGGCCACAGTGGAACACACAGCACACACACATTCCCAGGCGCGCGCGTGCACACACACACACACACACACACACACACACACACAGGAAAGGAAGGGAAGGGGGGACACGGGCGCCCAGACAACACACAAGGCACACCTGGCACGGGGGTGGTGTCGGAACAAGGAAGAGGGGGGGGGAAATGGCACAGGGGCAGGGCAGGACACAGGCAATGGCAACCACAACCCCCAGAGCAGAACTGTCCACACGGACACCCCCACAGCAACACAGGCAGTCCCAGAATGGGGGGCCCCAGGAGCTCGGGACCAAGGCACAGCAGGAGCAGGGAGCAGGCCGGGAACGGTCCTGGAGGAACACGCAAACCCCACAACCCGGCGAGGGGGTGATGGAGGGCAGGCAGGAGAACCGGTGCAGTGCATCAGGTCCAAAGCTGCAGACCCCCCCTGGAGAAAGCCAGGAGGGGCAGTCCAGGGGCCCCAGAACCCTGATGTCACACAGGCACCCAAGAGGGGTGGGGGCTTGGGCCACAGGAGGGAGCGCTGGCAGGTGAGAACAGTCATCTGGACACAGGCGAGTCCATGAGACCATGCAGAGATGTGGGACCCAGGCACCGGGGAAGGCAACCACGGAGGGGAACACCAGGTGCAGAGGCAGACGGTGGGGCGGAGGGGGCCCGGAGTCACAGGCAGGGGAAACAGCACCCCAGGAAGCAGGCAGTACAGCAGCATGGCATACACATCAGGGAGAGAGCTGCCAGCAGAACCTGGCCCCCGAGTGAGGGCGAGAGCCCACACAGGGGCAGGCAACTGGGGGCTGGGAGACACACCGGGACTCACAGCCAGCTGCTGGGGGCCACAATGGGCATTGGGGCCAGGTGTCCCACCTGGTGAACCAGGTAGGGCCAATGGATCATGCCCCAGTGGTACCCCAACAAGGAGATGTGGTGGACAATCCAGTAGTAGGCCTTGTATGGATCCTGCATGGACAGCCCCAACTGCACATCCAAACAGGACCACACATCCGACAGTGCCGACAGCTCCACTGCAGTAGACTCCGACACGCAGCAATCAGCAGCAGGGGGCCACGGAAACTGACCAGCTCCAACAGCTGGTGATACACCACCCCACGAGAGCGCTGGTACCCACGGGCCCGGTGAACACAGCCAAAGTAGGACACGGCCAAGGCAGGGTCCCCTCTGCAAGGCAGAGCGTATAGGTGGCCAGGCTGCACACAGACAGCACAGACACGGTCTCAGATGAAGACCAGGCCACATGCGAGCACCTCATCTCCAGGATGCACCCATTGGGGAAGGGATCCAGCCCCAGCATCTCCGCATGCAGCTGGCAATCCCAAGCGCTCACCTCATAGCTGAAGTAGCGAATCCCAGAGCTCAGGCTCACATAAGCACACAACTGGCTATCTGGGTAGCCCCAGGAGCAGCTGCACATCCGGGGTATGCCACAGGTCACACAGAGACATGGTATCGTGGAAGGTATGGTATGGGGGGCCCCATGGGGGCTGGGAATCGGGAGCCTGGTGGTAGCACAACCAGCCATGGTCCATCTAGACAGGGAGAATAACACCACGGACAGGGGGGCACACAGTCCATCCAGGGCCGTGGGGGGGGGGCTCCGAGGGGTCCCAAGGACAAGCTAGGCAGCCATGGGCTGCAACATTGTATAGAAACAGAGCGAGGCATGGGGTGCGGACCTGGCACAGCTGCAGGCAACAAGCACCCAGACAGGACCACTAATCAGGCCGGCAAGGACACGGTGTTGCAAACAGGGAGGGGGGGTGATGACAGGAGGCATGCAGCTGCAGAAGGAACGCACAGCCGCACGCGCCCATCCATGTGCCAGGCCCCATTCTAGGACAGCAGGTGCACCCAACAGTACGCCCACAGTCACCAGCCTCATGGTGGGAGGCCTGGGCAGCTGGGGGCGGGGCTCCGGCCGAGCCAGGCCAGTACCGGGCTGGCATAACCCACCATGGAGCGAGACAGGGCAGCCACCTACTGGATGCACCTCGCACTCGCAGCCGAGTGGTACCGTGCTCACACCGATCAGCTGCACATCCTTACCACAGAGGTGCACCTGGTTGTCTGCCTGCAGGTTTCCATGGCCTGGAGCGTTGCACGGTCCTGGAGGGCCCATCATGGCCGCAGGCGAGCACTGGTCTGGCTCAGGGCACAAAGGATGTCCGGGGCTGACCAGCAGGCCATCAGCTGGGGCCGGAGTCGACCAGCGGTGATCCGTGATGCGGCCGGGCGCCTCCAATGGGGGAGGGAGACCTTGCACCGGGCCACCCTGCTCGCTTGCCCATTGACAGGCAGATATGGGTCACAGAGTGGGTACAGGGGTGGTGGGCCAGGGTGCTGGCCCAGTGGGACGAGGCAGCCTGGAGGGCCCACTTTAGGATGGACAAGCTCACCTTGCTCTGGCTCGCTGAGCTCCTCACACCCTGGCTGGAGCACCAGCACACCCCCATGCGGACCCCCATCCCCATGATCCATCAGGTGACCATTGAGGTCTGGGCCTTAGCAATGCCTGACTCTTGCCGGTCCGTCTCCCAGCCCTTTGGGGTCGGCCTGAGCACTGTTGCCTGTATCCTCTGGGATGGCTGTGATGCTGTGGAGGGCGTGATCCTGGACAGAACGATCCAGCTGGTGGACCAGGGGGCTGTGATGGCCGGATTTGTGGCCGGAGGATTCCCCAATTGCATGGGCGTTGTGGACGGCACCCACATTGAGATTCTCCACCCCTCCACGAGGGATGTCACAGAGTATGTCAACAGGCACAGGTACCACTCACTGCAGGCGGTTGTGGATCACCGGGGGCAGTTCATCGACATCTTCACGGGCAACTCCGGCTGCAGTCATGATGCCCGGATCATGACCATCTCCCCCTTCTATGCCCGGATGTTCTGGGGGGACTTTGATGACATGGGGATGACCTGGATCAAGGGGGTACTGATGCCCCCCTGTATCCTAGGTGATCCAGCCTATCCCCTCACCCGGTGGCTAATGAAGGTATACCCGGTTGCCCGCAACCCTGTGGAGGCGTTCTACAATTCCCGCCTGTGTTCTAGCAGGGCCGTGGTGGAGCAGGCCTTCGGGGCCCTCAAGCAGTGCTGGAGGAGCCTTGCTGAGCGGCTGGACTACACCGTGGAGACCTCGGCCCTGGTGATCAGTGCCTGCTCTGTGCTGCACAACGTGTGCGAGACCGAGGGGGCAGCTCTGGAATACCCCGGGCCCATCCGCACCCCCGGCCCTGTGCCCCTGTACATGAACGCTGACAACCCAAGGGAGTACCGTTATGCCAAGGCGTTCACCACCCGGCCCACTCCCATGGTGCCCCCAGGGGTTCCCATGGCCAGCCCCTACACGTGAGTCAACCCCAACCCCCGTCCCCCCCGCCCGTCAGCCAGAAATGGGCATGGGAGGCAATATTGTGTTTAAAACATTTATTTCACCCCCATGTGCACCTGACCCCTCTCCCTCCACCCCCACCGACCCCTGCCCCCCATAATGCTCCCCCTCAGACCACCCTCCCCCTTCCACCTCATTCCCCCCTTCCCCCACATTTCTGGGGATGCCCCCTCGAGTGCCCTGTGGTCACCACGGAGTTCGGTGAGCTCCCCTCCCCCTCGCTGTCCGTGTCCCCAGCTGTGTCCTGGGATGCCTCTTGGGCCGGCGGGGTGGCCGGCAGTTGGGGGGATGGAGGACCCGGGACCTGGGGGGACCCCATGAGTGGCTTAACCCTCCAGATGCCTGAGGGGACCGGGAGGTGGATGCGCAGCCCATGCGGGCGTGGAGGCGGCTGGGGCTGTTGGGGAGGGGGGGCACCGAGGGGCATGGCATGGGGCCCGGGGCAGGCAGGGTGCCTGGAGGGGTGGCTGCCATCACATAGGCACACATGGTGCCCACGTGCAGGAGCAGGGAGGTCCCGATATCATTATACCTGTCCATTTTGGCCGAGTGCTCCTGCACCATCCCTGTGATGGTCTGCTCCAGCTGCCCAAGTGCTTCCACATGGCTGCTGTGCTCCTGGTGCTCCCGCCTCCACTCCAGACACACCTCTGCCTGGAACCTCATGTCCCTCGCCTCCGCCCACTCCATGGACCGCTCAATGGCCACCTCCATCCGGTCCATGGCCGTTATCATCTGCTCCCCCTGTTCCGCCGAGGTACAGATGATATCCTCCACCTGGTCCTCCCTCCAGCGGTGGACCCATGCCTGGTGCTCCCTCATGCGCTGTGCTGGGGGCATGGGACACTGTGGCTGTTGGGGTCGCCCTGTAGGGCACACGAAGTTGAGTTGCCTGCCACCCCAGGAGTCCGCCCCCAGCCCTGGATTGTACCTAGGGCTCCATGGCCCCCTGGGAATTTCGCTTGGTCCCTTTCCACCCCCTCCCTGGCCCCTCGCACCGGCTCCATGTGTTTTGGGTCTCCCTCCCCGTGCCCCCCCCCGGACCACATGCCTCACCTGGTTCCTCCTCCTGCTGCCTGGGCTCCCTGGAGCTCCCTCCTCACCTGCCTGGGTTTGCGGCCAGGGCATCCTGTGCCCTGTGGGCGAAGGGGGATGGTGGTTGCTGTAGATTTGGGGTGTCTGGGCGGGGCCCTGGCCCCCTTCCCACCTTGTCTGTGGGGGCTGGGGCTGGCCCCGGCCCATGAATCCCCCCCTGCCCCTTGCCCCCGGGGCCCCGGTCCCTCTCCCCTCCCAGTCGCTTGCTTACCCTCTATGTCTGTCTCCGATCCTTCCGAGGCTGGCCCCTCGGTGTGGGATTGATCCCCTTGGGACCACTGGCTGAGAGTGAGGAGGGTGCCAGTCTCGGACTCTGCCTGTCCGGGGTGGGGGCTCTCGGGGCTTCTATCTGGGGGGCCCTGCAGGTGCGGGAGGTCCCGGGGCGTTTCTACTGCGGGTCCGGGGTCCTGGAGCATGTGCGTACGTGGGGGGCGGCGAGGGGAGGGGGTACCTCAGCCCGTTTCCTGCCCTGCACTACAGCACTCACCACGAGACGTGGGGCGACTATCGAGCCCTTCATATGAAGGATTCAGTCCAGGGCATCATAGAAGGGGGTGTCCAGGCTCCGTGTCCGGGCCGCCGCTTGTTATCCCTTATGGCCTTGTACCCCCTCTTCAGCTCTTTGACCTTAGAGTGGCACTGTGACACGGTGCGATGGAGCCCTGCCGCCCCCAATTCCCGCACTATGTCCTCATAGACATGCTCATTTCGCTCATTGAGCACAAGCTCCAGCTGGTACTTCAGGGTCCTCCAGATCCTTATGAAGTCCCGGGTCTCCTGCAACCCCCACTGGCCCCCTCTGTAATAGGGCCTTCTCCCCCATCTCCCCTGGGGGTCCTCCTCCTCCTCCACCACCTGGGCTGGACCGGTGTCCTCTGGGGGCTCGTCCACCCAGGCCCGTTTCCGTGTCTGCGGGGTGCAGGGGAGGGGGTTTATGGCGGGTACGGTTCTGCCCCCTCCCATGGCCCACCCCCTTTCCCCGCCTCCCTTCCGGGAGACATGCCATGTGACTCTCACTCCAATTTGATCAGGAAGAGGGAACACTTTTCTCACTAATGTAGGGGTGACAGAACCTGTGGCCTGTTGGTCGCTTTCAACTAACAGCTATTGTTTATTTTGCCCCGTTTCAATTCCTGGATCTGGCCTGTGGATCTAGTCTCTGCCCTCAAGCACTGAAAGTGAGCTCAGGGGGGTGGGGAGGGAAATTAGTAGAGCTGAGACAGGATATCCCATACTTCCTGATAGTCCCTATTTCAGAGGGTGTGCGCCAGTTTGGGTGATTAATCCCACTGTCCCTCTCTCAGGGAGTCAAAGTCCCTCTTTAGGAGAGATTTAAAGACTGGTATTCAACATTGGTGTGAAATTTGTTGTTTTTTAATTACTAAAATGAACCGTACAGGGAACCCTGCTGCATCCCAGTTGGTCCTGGACTCTAAGGATGCAATATTGCCCCCATATAGTAACATTCATTCTTCTAGGGATTTGGTTAAAAGCCCCAGGGCCTACAGGCTGAATCAACTTCAGAATGCCCTAGACTTAATTATCCTAAATGGCCTAAACCCAGGAGATTTAGAGGATCAGTTTACTTACCACTCTGTTCGGGGTTCTAGTGTGATAGATTACTTTTTGACATCAGCTAGCCTGCTGCCTAATGTTTCCGAACTGAAGGTCCTCATGGCAGTTGAAACTGACCATTCGCCTTTAACCTTGTTGATTAGAATTGTTCATTCCAAATAGAGCAGCACCTAGCAAAGGTGCAGTCAGGTCGGATCCGAAGGAAATGGTCTATAAAGCTGGGTGAAGCTCTCTCTTTTTTCATTTGCACTCAACTTGTTCAAGATCTGTGTGCTCAGATCTGTGCAATGTCTCCAGACTGATTACCAGCTTTTGAAACTTTAATCAATTTGTTTGTACCCCTGCTGTCTTTTGATAGCTCTGGTGGGATCAGGAGGCCTGCCAAGTTTGGCTGGTATGACAGGGATTGCATTAAAGTCAGGAGTTCTCTTCGGCTGGCAGTGGGTAGGATGAAGCACTTCCCGTCGGATAGTAACAGAATGAGGGTGATGAGATTCAGGAATTCCTATAGAATATTGTTAAGGGGAAAGAAGTCTGACTATCAGGTGGCTAAATGGCAGCAGCTTCATCAAGCCGCCCTGAGGAATGACTCTAGATTATTCTGGGCCTTGATAGCCCAAGCAGGGCCTGGCCGTTCTTTTGAATCAAATAGCTGTATCTCGCTGCTTAAATGGCAATCGCATTTTGAGAAGCTGTTCTCAAAGCCAGTCAACCTCCCTCGGGAAGTTGAACACCCACAAATAGATAAATTTCAGGAATGGCCGCCTGTTGTTCCAACTGATCTCTTTGACCTCATAGCGTCGATAAAATCAGGTAAGGCCCCAGGAAGTGACTTTATCCCCCCTTGATCTGTTAAAACACGAGGCCTCCTGGTGGGTGGCCTTATTAGCCCCATTGTTCACATTGATAAAAAGGACAGGGTTAATCCCCAAAGCTTGGCTTAGGAGCCTGGTGAGTCCGATTTTTAAAAAAGGGAACTAGTGACCCTTCTAACTTTAGGTCAATTAGCCTATTGTCAGTAATAGGGAAGCTCTACGCAAGGTACCTCCTGGGTAAACTTCAGCAGTGGCTGGAGGAAAATGCACTCATTTCCCCAGAACAGGCTGGCTTTAGACCTGGCCAAACCACTGTGGATCATGTTCTTGTTCTTAAGCAATTAATAGTTAAATATGCTTTAACTAAATCTGGTAATTCTCTATATCATTGTTTCGTGGACTTGAAAGCTGAGTTTGATTCTACAGATAGGGAACGGCTGTGGTTGAAACTTAGTAAATCCTCTATAGATGGTTGCCTCCTTTTTTAAATAATTAAGCTACACCTTAACAATACTCTTCAGGTCTGTCCCACACTGAATCAACCCCTTACAAATGAGATCTCATTGGAAAGAGGAGTCAGACAGGGCTGTATTCTGGCCCCAACTCTATGTAACTTCTATATAAATAACCTTAGTTCTTTCATGTCAGTCCGAGACACCAAAGCTCAGAGACCAGAGGCTATCTTTTCTACTATATGCGGATGACACAGTCTTATTATCCTTAACTCAAGTTGGTCTCCGTCGGAGTATCCAAAATTTTGCCTTTTGTTGCGCTCAAGAAAACCTGTCTATCAATCATATCTAGACTAAGATCTTGGTAGTAGGTCGCAAACGTGAACAACATCGTTGGCAAGTAGATAAGTCCCTGATTTAACAAGTCTGAATTTTAAGTATTGCGGGCAGTTTTTTCAGTGACGGGGGATGGGTGGCTCACGTTGGGGCAACTATCCTCCAGGCCCAAAAAACTTCAACCTCGCTGGTTTGTTTTTTTCATTCAGCGGGCGGGAGATTGGTAGGTCCTGCCATCCGACTATTCAGGGCAAAAGTGGTGCCCCAATTGCTATATGCAGTAGCAATATGGGGCCCCACAGCCTTGAATAGGAGCAATCCTGGGTCTGCTCCTTTCTGAGAGCAATCCTGGGTCTACCTAGATGTGTACCGCAGGTGGCATTAAGAAACAAATCTGCGCTGAGACCAATTAGATCTCAAGTGCTGGTAACGATTTTCAAATTTTGGTTGAAAGTAGTGATTTTTTCACCCCCACCAAACTCTCTTTTGGTACACATTTTTAGAGCTAGTAGGGGTGATAGTTGGTGCTGTTCTGTGGGGGAGGAGCTATTAAAACTCGGTCTGTCAAGAGAGCTTCTGTTCACTCTGGGCCAAAAGGGGGCTTTGAAGCTGATAAAACAGAGGATTTCAGACCAAGATCTACAAATTGAAAACCATGCACTATCGGTCCAGAAGGTTGTTCCAGCATATGCCTGTGTTGGTCCACAGGCTTCTCCATTCCAGTATTTAATAAACTGGCCGCAGTGGTCTCTCAGGAGGGCATATACTCTAATGCGTTTGAATGTGTTCCCTTCAGCGGTACTTGAGGGTAGATTCTGTAAGACACCTAAAGCGGACAGACTGTGTGTTTTTTGTGATTTAGCTCTACCTGAAACTGCAACCCACATCATACTGGTTTGTCCAGTATATAGCTCCCTGAGATGAAAATATATTGGGGCTTATATCAATAACTTTTCTGTTGGGTTGCCTGATGATATTAAACTCCATTCCCTTCTGGATGGGAGTGATTCACCGTGCTCTAGAGCAGTCGCAGTTTTTAGCGCATGCATAATGTTTTATAAACAGAAATATGGAACCTCTGACAAAATGGACGACCGGTCCTGATGACTTGATGGGTATGTGGTCTCATTGCGCCTCACCTGTATCAAGGTTTTTATTTTGGTCCAATGATTGTATTTTATTTACTGATTTTTTATTGGATGTTGTATAAAGTTATGGCCTATGCTAAACAATAAAATATATACCTACCTACCTACCTACTAAAATGATCAAAGTCTTGTTTGTTTCAGTAATGAAAATACAAAATGAATGACAAAAGGTAATGAAAACTGATGAAAACGAAAAAAGTGTCTCATTTTGATATAAAAATAAAATCACTGTACATGCGCAAATGGCTGCCGGGCCATTTTACACATGCACATCCTTTTCTAAAATGGTGTTGGCAACATTGGTGTCATTTTGGGAAGGGCTGCACATCTACAAAATGATTCTGTGGCCATTTTGCACACGTGCAGTGATTTATTTTTTTAAAAAAATATGAGAACGAAAATGAATGGTTTTGTTTACAAGCCCCCCCCAAAACACAAAGGGGTCTTTGTAAATAAAAATGAAAACAAAAATTAATTGTGTCTTCTGCACACTCCTAATATTCAAGCCTCAAACACTCTTTCCTGTTTGCCTCCCAGGAAAAGCATTGAGACACCAATGGCAAAATGATGTAATGACATGCTGTTATGCACCAATGAACTTTCAATTCACTTGAGGGAACAGGGTATGGTCTGGGAGCTGGGTCAGGCCTCCAGACCCTCTGACCCCATCACCCCCTGCCCAGGCCATCTAATATAGAGCTGAAATGGGTACCTAACTTAATACTCACAAGTAACATGGTATACCCACATTTTCAAATGCCATGTTGGGTACCCAATGCACTACATGATCACCAATCAGGTATCCAATTACCCAGAAAATCGATAACTACCATTGCCGATATTGCCAATTTTTCTACTTATCAATCAGTAAATCATGACAACTCGAAAAATTGGGATGGAAACTCAATATTCTGGGACATTGGTTACCCAAATTGAGCATTAATCAGGAACCAATTAGTAACTGACATTTTAGGAATGATTTGAGGGATTGCTTCATCCCCCAGGCCTTGGACCAGCCTTTGTGGTTTGCCAGGGGCACCCTCTTGGAGGTCCTGTATTGTAGATGAATGGCCACCATGAAAAGGAATTTCTCAGTGGCCGCTCTGTTGCTGTGGAACTCTCTTCCAGTGAAGATTCACCTCTGTCCAGATCTGCTTACCTTCTGGCAGCAGTGTAAAACATGGTTGTTCTGCCAGGCGTTTGGAGGAAGAGACAGGTATGGTGGGGGGAATTGGTGGAAGGAAGTGGGTCTTTTATTGAGTTTTTTATGTCCCTGTTTTTAATAGTTTGGAAGTTGCCACAAATTGCCTGAGGCAATAGGGTATTAAATACTTGTATAAATAGGGTATTAAATACTTGTATCAATAAATTTTGAGTACTAGAAATGTAACAAGTATACCTGTTTTTGCAGGAACTCATTTCTGGAAGGGAGGGTTCATGAATCCTGATAGGAAGAAGTCGGGAATTCCATGGTACCCAACTCCTCCCCAACAGTTCAGGTACTGCGGAATCTGATGGGAATTCCTGTTTTCCAGTGTTCCCATTTCAGCCCTAATCAGGTTTCCATACTTGCCGTTGAAGTGAATTGAATCCATAAGTCATCAGTAGTTTACATCTAAGAAACATTTATTTTGTGGAAAGGATTTCACTGCTGTAGAATTGTCAACTCCTCCTCAGCCTTTTCCTTCTCACAAATCATCACCAGTAATAAAGGATGTGCAGTCTGAATTAGTCTCTGTTCACACATCTAAACCCTGCTGTCTGCAAATTAGCCCCTCTGATACTTCTACAACCCTATTAACTTTAAATGAGGCCTCCAGGGACACCTGTACAAGTCCATCAGAAAGGATTGTTCCGATATCACTCACTGCAATTTTCTACAGTTCTTTGAAGATACAGAATTCTGTTCACTTCACTAGAACAATATAAATTCTGCAGGGCCTCAACTACTATTTGCTACATCACCAAGTCCCAGCTGCATCCCAAACATCACCTTCCTGGGTTCTTTAACTGCCCTGTGAACCAGGCTGCATCCAGTGATCCAGACCCGCCTTCTCTGGCGGTAGGGATGAGCAAACAGGTCACGGTTCGGGTTCGGCCATTTGGTTCAGTTCTGCTGTTCGGTGCGGTCGCCAGATTCAGGTTCAGCCGTTCAATTCAACCGTTCTGTTCAGATTTGGCCATTTGGAAACCAGTATCGCGAGACGACGAGCCGGAAACTGGAAATTCGTGTGCGTGCGGAGCTGTGTGGTGAGTGAGTTTTTGTTTGGCTGTGTTGGTGTGTTTTGGTTGTGTTTGGGTGTACTGTTGTGGTTTTTGTGGTTGGTGTGTGTTGTGGGTGACTGTGTGTTTTGTGTGTGTGATTTTCAAATAAATTTTTAAAAAAGAATGAAGAAGGCTGCCGTGTTGCTTCCCCGGCTGGGGGCCAACTTTGTACTCGAGGAAGAGGAGGAGGAGGTCGCTGCCCTGCCACGTAGTACTTCTCCTGTGGTGGTGACCAGTTCCTTGGATGGTGTTACCACCAGATTTGTAAACTTTTTTTTTTTTACTTAGCATCCCCTAGCACCCCAGGGAGGAGGGTGGGATTTGCACGTGCCAGCCAGGGCCTCCTTTCTAGTTGCAGTCCCTAGCACCCCAAGGAGGGAGGGCTACAGGCATCAGCATAATAAATGCATGATATTACTTTGGTGTTCTTAATGTGTTCCCATTTCAGAGAGGAATCGGATGCCGGCCCCAGCTCTGATGCCACTGCCAGGCCAAGGAGGACCCCTAGGCCAAGGTCACCAGTGACACCCCCAGACATCCGGCAGTCAAGGTCGGATGTCTGGAGGTATTTTGACAAGGGTGACAGTGTCGCCACATGCAAGGTAAGGGACAGGGACTGGAACAATAGAGAATGAATTGCCCTATGACCTGTTAGGAAAGGAAGAGAGATTGGCCACCCAGTTCACCCACTTGTGAAGACAGAATGCAGGCAGTGCTTGACAGACCACTGGTTTGACACAGTATGACACTTCTTATGTTCCTATCTTTTTATGCTCTTTTTAGATCTGCAAGAAAGTTTACCGCTGGCAGAGGGAGGGGAACACATCGGGGCTCATCAATCACATTGAGAAGATCCAGGGCATCAGAGTGAGGCGGCAGGGTGACACTGATGAGGAGTCTCGAGTGGCAGCCGTGGAGCCTCAGCGCCAGAAGGGGGGGGAAGGCAACCCGCAAACGGCAGCATATAAGCCCTTCCCCCTCCTCCAGCCCTGACATGGAGACCCCCAGGCCCAGGGAGGATGCAGAGACCAAGGCCCTTCGAGGCAAAGTGCAGCGGCCCAACCCAGGACTATGTGAAGGAAATCCAGGAGTCCTCTGCCTCCTTTGAGAACAGCCTGGTGGAACAATTGCAGGTGGTCCAGGTCAAGTGGCAGAAGGTGGAGGCATATGACCAATATCTCTCCGTTGAGCTGAACCGCGTGAAAATGTACCACCAGGCGGTCTCCAGGTGGCATACGGACGTGGCAGAGGCTGTGCAGTTTGCTGTGAGCCACGGCTTCGAGCTGGATGAGTCCCGGGTGGCCAGCCCTCAGCCCTGTGATGAGCCCCAACGGGTGTTTCTCTTTCCCCCAATTCCCGGGGGACAGGCCAGAGACTCTTAGTTTACTTTATAAGTTTCCTTTACATGTTTGCTTTTGTTTTTTAAAATGTTATTGTTCTTGTTGTTGTTTTTGTGTTATTGTTATATAAATAGTTTTAATTAAATTTGTTATATTTATTGTTACAAGCTTTGTTTGACCTCCAATCTTTTATCCCTATGTGCTGAAGTTCTGACTGGCAGGATCTCATACAGCTTGTTGATCCCTACAAGCAGCACCTGGCACCCCATGTAGCATAGTTATTAACCCAAAGATGTGCTGTGCCAGCCAGCAGCAGGGTCTCAACTGGCAGACAGGCTCCCCAGGGAGGTGCAGGGTTTGTATTTGGGTGGGTGGGTGTGACAGAGAGAAAGAGAGACAGGCTCCTTGGCAGCGGGTAGCAGGCAGGGGGAGCTGGTGGTCATAGGGGCTTTTAATAATTTACAGCAGTTTCAGTGGGCATCTGCGGTTGGGTGCAGAGCAGTAGGCTTTTTGGGGGGTGCAGGTTGGTGTGTGGGCACTGGGCTTCTGGATGCAGCGGAATGGAATGCAGCCCCCAGTGACTGGAATGATGTCCCCATAACCCTGATCGTGGGTCCTGGGGCTAGAGTGGCAGCTTCTAGATGTTGGCCACAGCCCTCCCTGCCTGTAACTTGACCCCAGAACCCTGGCGGTGGGTCCTGGGGCTAGAGTGGCAGCTTCTAGATACAGTGGATAGAAAGATGAATAGACAGTGGATAGAAAGATGGCTCTCTGAGTGGAATGATGGGCCCCAGAACCCTGACTGTGGGTCCTGGGGCTGGAGTGGCAGCTTATAGGTTTTGGCCACAGCCCTCCCTGCCAGTAACTTGGCCCCAGAACCCTGATGACAGGTCCTAGGACTGGAGTGGCCGTTTCTTGGTGTGGTTGAACAAAGTATCTCGGTGCAAGGAATGATGGCCCCAGACCCATGATGGTGGGTCCTGGGGCTAGAGTGGCAGCTTCTAGATATATATTGGCCACAGCCCTCCCTGCCTGTAACTTGGCCCCAGAACCCTGACGGTGGGTCCCGGGGCTGGAGTGACTGTTTCTTTTTTTATATATATCTATCTCTACACTAAATCTAACTGCTATTAACTATTCTAAAACCTATTGAACTAAATGGAATATCCCAATAATTAACTACAAAGGCCTTGTCCTACAAACACACTGTACCCCTATCTATTTCTGTAACTAAGCTAACTACTATGTATATCTATCTAGTAACTGTCTATCTAATAATTATCTCTTTATATGCAATATTATACAGAGGGAAACACAAAGAACGCAGGGAGGGGTACAAAACTGAAATGAAAATCAATCTAATAATAAACAATCCTACTCTAAATAAATCCAAAACTTAAAACAGGGGAAGGTAATCAGGGATGGAATAAGTGGGAGAGGGAAAGGATTCAATGGAGGGGGGAGGGAGGAAGGAAGATTGAACACAGGGAACACAGGGAGGGGTAAAAACAAAAAACAACAACTAAATCTATCTAAGATAAGCTAAATAAATGAGAATATGGAGGTAAATGGGTTGGATGGGTGAAGGAGGAGGAGGATGGCAATGGATTAGGAATAGGAAGGAACAAAAACTGCTGGGAGAGGGGGAGCCTTCTGAAATGCCTGCTGTTCAGGAACAGTGACTAGCTAGAAGGTGTTGGGAAGCGGGGAGGCAATCAGTTTTTCTTTCTGCGCCCGCCTCACTGCAAGCCCCATTGGCTCCATGCAACCTAGTCTCCCCCTGCCCCCCCATTGTGATTTTAAGCTCCATACACATTCAAGACTACACCTCCTTTATCTTCCATTATATTTGCATGAAACCTGTTTTATGTCTCTCCACAAACTTAACACTCCTGACAACTTTCAGAAAGTTTGGATAAAGGGTCCTGATGGTTTAAAGACATTAACCTGAAAATACATTTCCAGCTGTAACATTTTTATATTCCATCCTGTCTCCAAGACATTTGGCAGGAATGTATCACATATGGTCTCTGTCATCTCTGCCAAACTACAGGACAATCTGATAAAGGGACCCAATTCTATAAGCAATTGAAGTTGTCCCCTTGAGGACCATTATTCAGATAAATAGCAACACACACACACTGCCAGTCAGAGGCAGACACCTGGAATGGCAGGGAGAGCGAGGATGTGGATAAACCCAAAAGATTGACAGACACATTCATTGGCCAATTACTGCGTGCTTCCAGCTTTACAGGACCAATCGGTAGTGGCTATGAGGTGGGCATAGGGGGCGCCCTCAGGCGGGCATAGAAGGGACATAACTAGGACTTTGGGGATAGCATCCCAGAAACCAGGAAACATAGTTTACACATCCAAGCTGGCCAATTATCATCACAATCACATCCTGCAGCACTGTGACAGAGGACACAAGAGAATCTCTATTGGCTCTTTCCTAAACAGATGCTTTTGATTTCCCAGTAACAAGTGGGGGAGAGATGTTGGGGTGTTCACAGCACAGAATGAGGATATTTGGTTGACATTTCTGCTGGCCAATTCGCATCACAAACCAATCTTATACCGCAGTGACACGTAAGAGAATCCATGGCATAGGCTTCTTCTCTGCATATGCTGTGCAGGCATATAGAATTGGGACCCTTTATTACATCTTTCTGATATTTGTCAGAGATTATAGTGAAGGTGGAATATACAGCCGTGCAAAATTTCATGTACACTGGTTGGACTGCAACGATGTTACAGCCAGACATAGATTTTTAAGTTGATTGCTTATACCATCTGGACCCTTTATCCAATCCTTCTGAAAGTTGGCAGAGATAGTAAATATGAGAAGGGGTATAAACCTGACAAGTTTCATGTACAATAAATATGAGGCAAAGAAGTTACAGCTAAGAATGTATATGAAGATTTTTGCAAAATAATATAATTCAACTGCTTATAACATTGAATTCCTTTATCCCATCATTTTGGAATTTGGTATACTTAATGCCTTTCATTGGAAGTATAATCACTCCATGGTTTAGCTAAATATAATGAACAGTTACAGCCAAAAGTGTTTTCCTATTAAACTAATGGAAAACGAAAGCAAAAATGAAAATGAACATTTGATGTTTACGAAAATGACAGATTTCAATAACAAAAAACAAAAAACAAAAACGACATGGACTCCTGGTGCACACCTCTATCAGGGTCCCATTCACAGAAATTTTTTAAAGTTTCCTCTTCTTGGAGTACATTCAGCAACAGTTTCATGAATAATTGATACCTCTGGGTCTATCACCCCCAAGATTGGGTCTTATGGCCCTTCCAGCCTCTACATCTCCCCTTACAGCTGGCCCCTTCCACCGGGTGAGGCTTTTCCCAACTAGTGGGTCCTCAAAACATAAATAAAAGTCCAAACGCAACCAAATGTTCCTTCCCTCTGGGTAATAGTCCTTTGCAGTCCCCACACACAGTCTTTGACTCCAACTTGAGCTTTTAAAATTAAATAATGCCACCTCGCTCTCCCACGAAGTCTGCAAAGAAACCAGGGTCCTTAGCTTCTTACAGAGTTTCTAGGCTGGGATTAACAGTTCTGGGAGATCTTCCTTTTGTGACCTTCCTCTGTCAGCTCCAACTGTAGACTGACTGAGTTCTCTCCGTGCGTGCTCTCCCTCTCGCTCTCGCTCTCTTTTAGAAAAGACTTAATACCCCACCCTTCCTGACAATAATATTAAAACAAATAAAACTCATAGCAAGAGGATTAAAAACCCTCCCCACATGCATCTCCCCTGCTAAGTGCCTTGCTGAAGAGCCAGGTTTTCCAACTTTGTCAAAAAGCGGAAAGGTCCAGGGCCAATTGGGAGTCCAATGGGAGGGAGTTCCACAGCCTTGGTATGGCCACCGAGAATGCTCCCTCCATTGTGGCCCCCCAGAAGACTCAGGGGCCCTTGAGGAGGGCATCCCTGGACAACCATAGGGGCCTATCCAGAACCCGGGTGTGTGTGATGATCCTGCAGATAGGTAGGGTAGAGGTCTCAGTATGATGAAAAATAATCCCTGAGCACCACTCGCTGAGTTCTTCTGGCCAGGAAGGAGCAAAACCATTCAAGAACTATCCTGCCCACCCCAGCACAGTCCCTCAGGCACGTTACCAACATCTCATAGTCAACTGTATCAAATGCAGCTGACAGATCTAATAGAATCAGCAAGGTCAAATGACCCTGATCCAATTCACAGCAAAGGTCATCAACCAATGCTACAAGTTCAGTCTCAGTGCCATACCCCGGTCAAAAACCAGACTGTGAAGGATCAAGAAAATCGACACTGTCCAGATGATCCTGCAGCTGCTGAGCCACCACCTGCTCAATAACCTTTCCTAAAAACTGAAGGTTAGAGACAGGCCAATAGCTGGTGAGGCAGTCAACATCAAGCAATTGTTTCTTGACCTCTGGGTCACACCACCACCACCTCTTTTAGAACAGTCTGGCACACTACCCTCCCGAAAGGAGGCATTGACCACCCCAGCCAGAAACAGCCCCAACGTCTCCTGGCAGGTCTTCACTAGCCATGATGGACACAGGTCTAGTTCACAACTGCTTGGGTGTTTGTGATGGAAGTGAGGTGCCTTAAATTTAGGTAGCCATGGTGTCAAACCTATTCAAAAGAACCTATTACAACGTATTCAAAATATAATTGTATGATAATAAAAATTAATTTGTACTGCATATGCTTGCAAAAGGAAACTTACAGTACATAAAGCTTGAAAACAACAGGCCCCTCCTTCACTGACTGAGTCAAACCATAAACTAACCCCCAAACACTCTTTAAATATTCCAAATACATACGACACGTAATAATGGTTGGAACAATCTGTGATAATGACATCTATGAAACAACAGTTTTACCCCTTTTACTCCCTTGTCATCTAGTGGCCCAACTGACTCCCTAGCAGGCTTCTTCCTTCTAATGTATTTGAAAAAGTTTTTGTTGCTTGTTTTTGCCTCTTTGGCAAGCCTCCCTTTAAAATCTCTCTTGGCTTGCCTTATAATACTTTGCATTTACATTGCCAGCGTTTATGCTCTTCCGTATTATTTTCATTGGGACTATCCTTCCATTTCTTAAAGGATGCCTTTTTGGCTCTAATAGCCTCCTTCACCTCCCCATTTAGCCACAGTGGAAGCCTTTTGCTCTTCCTGCTTCCTTTTTTAACTTGTGGGATGCATTTAATCTGGGCTTCCAGAAGGGTGCTTTTAAACAGCTTCCACACCTCTTGCAAACTTGTAGCCCTTGCAATTGTGCTTTTTAGTTCTTTTGAACTAGTTTCCTCATTTTGTCAGTCTCCTTTTTTAAAGTGAAATGCTACTACTGTACTTTTGATTGTCCTTCTCACTCCAGAAATTATGTCAAATATGATCATATTATGATCACTATTGCCTAGTGGTTCCACCACAGTTACTCCTTGCACCAGGTCCTGCATGCCACTCAGGATTAGATCTAGAATAGCTCCTCCTCTTGTTGGTTCCAGAACCAGCTGTTCTAGGAAGTAGTCATTTACGGCATCCAGAAATTTGACCTCCACGTCCCGCCCCAAGGAAACATTCCCCCAACCAATATTAGGGTAATTGAAGTCACCCATTATTATTATGTTGCCAACTTTAGTAGCCTGTCTAATCATTTTTTAGCATTGCTTTATCAGTTTCTCTGTCCTGGTCAGGGGGATGATAGTATAGACCTACTGTGATACTCTTCCCCTTTATAGCAGTAACTTGGCCCTGGTAGCCTGGCGGAGGGTGCTGGGGCTGGAGTGTCTGCTTCTGAT
Organism: Sphenodon punctatus; assembly: GCA_003113815.1. Lineage (NCBI taxonomy): Eukaryota > Metazoa > Chordata > Lepidosauria > Sphenodontia > Sphenodontidae > Sphenodon > Sphenodon punctatus. Next base: position 442,241 of record QEPC01000727.1, read on the forward strand.
TGAGGTGGAATGACATCGGATTGTGAGATGAATGACGGCCCCAGACCCATCATGGTGGGTCCTAGGGCTAGGGTGGCAGCTTCTAAGCATTGGCCACAGTCCTCCATGCCAGTAATTTGGCCCCAGTACCCTGGCAGAAGGTGCCGGGGCTGGAGTGGCTGCTTCTGACTGAGGTGGAATGACATCAGATTTTGGGATGAATGATGGCACCAGACCCATCATGGTGGGTCCTGGGGCTAGGGTGTCAGCTTGCAGGCATTGGTCACAGCCCTCCCTGCCAGTAACATGGCTCCGGTACCCAGGCAGCGGGTGCCGGGGCTGGAGTGGCTGCTTCTGATTGACATGGAATGACATCAGATTTTGAGATGAATGACGGCCCCAGACCCATCACCGTGGGTCCTAGGGCTAGGGTGGCAGCTTGTAGGCATTGGCTGCAGCCCTCCCTGCCAATAACTTGGCCCCAGTACCCTGGTGGCGGGTGCCGGGGCTGGAGTGGCTGCCTCTTGTCATGCGGTGGAATAACTAGCACCAGTGGCACTAGCAGCAGCAGACATTGGTTGCCGGGCAGTCAGTCAGGTGGCATGGCATGAGCGGCAGACAGGCAGACCAAGGGAGGGTTCAAGCATCACAACTTGGGCAGGCAGGCAGGAAGCATGTCATGAGAGGCAGTAGGGCTGGGCAGGTGAGCTTTGACAGGGTTTTAGCTAGGCAACCTGGGTGGGAAGACAGGCACCTTGACATGGGAGGCAAGACTGATGCATGCTTTGAGCTTGGCGGCAAGCAGGGTGGGCAGACAGGCAGCGTTGCATGAGAGTCAGTAGGGCAAGCAGGCTGGGACATTGGCATCAGGGCAATCAGACAGGCTAGCAAAGACTGTGCAGTGCGAGAGAAGAGAGCCAGTCAGCGTCACATAGGCAGGCTGAGATCGTATGGCTAGCCATAAGCCAGCTGGCAGGCTTACAGTTTGTTTCCGAATGCCACCCTGCATCCTGAGGTCAGTCAGATAAGGTGGCTGAGGCCGTCTAGTATAAGAGAGAGAGAGAGAGAGAGAGAGGCAGGCAGGGCGGGTGCCAGCCATTGGGAGGGAGGGACAGCACCTCATCAGCACAGGAGCAGTAGCCCTAGCACAGATGGAGGAGGAGCCGTGTCCCAAGACTGCCCCTGTCATGGGATGGCGTGTGCCACTACACCATCACTCCTTGTCCAGGGGCAGCTCGGGGAATCCCAGCAGTGGAAGGTTAACCTTCAGAAAGAGCAACTGCTCCATCAACTTGGCCTCCAGTCTCAAGCGGTGCGGGGCACATATGTCCCCCGCGACGGAGAACACTCTCGCTGGGGACACTGGTTGGTGGGCAGGACGGGATACCCTTGGCCACTTTGGCCAGGGCCAGCCACACGTTGGCCTTGCTGGCCCAGTAGGCCAAGGGATCACTGCTGGGATCTATGCATGGCTCCTCCTCCAAATAGGTCTCCACTGCTGCTGAGGCACCATCATACTCCCTCTCATAGCTCTGGGTGGCCACCACCTGCCCCGCTGCCCTCAGTCATGCTGCTTGCCCTTTTGTGCTGGCCCTGGGCCCCATGCTTCCCAGAGAGGACTGAACAGAGGAGGAGCTGCTGGCAGTAGGGGTCCTGCTGCTACTGCTACACCTAGGGCTGGAGGTAGAGATAGACCCAGATGGCAGGAAGGGGTCGCTGCTCCCACTCCCACCATCCCCAGGGGCATCCCACTGCATGGTCCGCTCTGCCTGCCTGACCTTCTGAACCAGCGTACCCTTCCAGAGGCCATAGACTGCTGTCTTGAGTGCCATGTTGCCCTTGATCCTGGGGTACAGCATGGTTGCCAGGAGATATTCATCCCGGCGCAGGAGTTCTTCAAAGCATGCACTCAGGCCCACCTTCAACTTCCGAGCTAGGTCTATAGCCTCAGTGCACATTCTCCTGCCCAGAGGGCCATGATCCCGCCCCCCCCACCCCCAGAATCTCATCCAGGCTGCTGAGGAGACTATGCATCAGCGGAGTCACCTGGCTGAGGGTGTCAGTAGAGCTGCTCAATGTCTCCGTCATGCCCAGGAATGGTCTCAGGACAGACAGTTTGGGAAATAATATCCCATTCCACCCTGTTGTACCGTGGAGGTGACTTGATGTCGGTCTCCAGTTCCACCTGATGCAGGGCAGCTTTCTGTTCAAGAAACGGCTCAAGCTACAGGAAGGTGGAGTTCCACCGGGTGGAGACATCCTGAATAAGGGTGTGCACCGGGGACCCTTGATCGGCCTGCTTCTCCCGGAGGAGCTCGCTGCCCTTCACACTGCACTTGAAGAAGCCCACCAGCTTCCTCCCCCGCTCAACCAGGGAGCTAAGGGTGCCTGGCCCAATTCCCTTCTCACCCAAGCCCAGAGTGTCCTTCACCACCAGGTGGAGGGTGTGTGCAGCACAAGAGATGCTCGTGAATCCCCTGTCACAGACTGCCTTAAGGATATTGGCCACGTTGTCCGTGACCACACACCCCTTGGTGAAGGCCGCGCCTGGGGTGAGCCACTCCCTCACCATGGTGGCCAGGGCTGCCTCGAGGTTCCTCGCAGTCTGGGAACTGTCCATAACTTGGGCCTGAAGCAGGGCCCACCTATACCCTGCTTCAGGTTCCCTCCTGCCACTGCCAAGCGCTGCCTCTGCATTCTGCCACCAGTGTACCATCACCGCCAGGTACGCATGCTGTGCGTTTCTGGTGGACCACAGGTCTGTTGTAAAGTGGACCGTTGCCCCCCCAGTCCCTGAAAGCTGCTCCCTCACCCGCTCCTTCAAAGCCCTGTATAGCTGTGGGACCACAGTCCAAATCAGTGTGGAGCAGGAAGGCAGCTTAAAGTTGGTGGCCAGGAACCCAATCAGCCGCTGGAAGCCCTTGTCCTCCACAATGGACAAGGGCTGACTATCCAGGGCAATCATCTCAGCCACCAGGCGCTTGCCTTTGTCCTGGATGCCTGTGCCATGGCGCCCTGCCGATGGCCTCGACACATCCCCCCACCCCATCCCATCCATGGTTGACTGATGGCGCTGCTGGGGAGGCTCCTGGTGTTGTTCTGCCCCCATACTGCTCCTGCTGGTAGAGGCAGCAGCAGTTGGTGCAGGATGTTGACCCTGAGCCGGGCAACTGGCTGCTGGAGTCGGGAACACACTGGAATCTACTTTCCCTGCTTTCCCGCTCAGCAACACAGCACTGTGGCATGCCTTGAGGTGCCTGGCCATTGCAGTTGTGCCAAGATTGGCAAGCACCTGCCCGCACTTCACCACCTTTTTGAACAGTGTGCACTGCACCTCTCTGGGATCATCTGCCCGCACTGCCTTAAAATGATCCCAGACAGAGGATTTCCCCCCCTCCTGCCTTCTTGCCTGCCTGGGCGGACGCACTGCTGCCAGCGCTGCTGGGAGGGGGAGGACTTTGTGGCACTGGTGGCGATGCAGCTCTGGGAGGGTCAGACATCGCCTCGTGTACAGAGATCTCCTCTGCAGCACTAGTGTCACTGACTGACCCTTGCTCACTGTCCCTGGTGATCACGGTGATGTCCCATGAAGGGGAGTACTGGGACCCAGAGGCTACACTGCCCGTGCCCGCCATGCTGCTGGCACGCTCCCTGTGTCCCCCTCTGTAGCTGCTAGTGCTGCTGCTGCTGCTTCTCTACCTAGTACTGGCTTTGCCTGGGGATCGGGCCCTGCCTCTAGCAGCCGGGGTGGATCCACCAGCTCTGGACTGCTGGGGATTCCCTTGACTGTGGGGACATTGGTGGCCCTGGAGGAACATCAGTAGAAGCTGCCCCAGCACCTGCTCCAGCACCACCCGCAGCAGAGACAGATGCAGCCGGAGCCTCTTGTCCTGCAGGCCTTCCAATGCCCTGCATGTCAGTGGAGGGCACTGCCAGGAGGCGTTGCAGAGCAGCCTGTTGCCCTAAAGCAGGCCTGCTGATTTGGAGGGGGGGGGAATGCGCTCTGCTTCTGGCTACTTCTGCTGCCTGCTGCTGCTCCCTGTCAGGTGTTGGGAAGGGGGGTGGCACAGTTTTGTTTCTTGCTGTGTCCGCCTCACTGCAATCCCCATTGGCTCCATGCAGCCTAGCCCGTGGCTAATCGCAGACTGCCAAGCCGGTAGTCTGAGGCGAAAAGGGACGGTGATTCGGCAGGCTGGCTGCTACTCCAAGCCGCTCTCCACCCTCCACCCCTGGTGCCTGGAAGTCTGCTCCTACCTGAGTCAGATGACTTCCCCCTCCCTGCTACATTTGGCCTTCCAGAGACCTGTCAGTAGACCATGTTTTAGTCACCCAAACTCAACCGAACGTGATCCGAACTGTTCGGCCATTTTGGCATTTGGCATTTGGTTCGGTGTGTTCGTGTTCATGTTCATGTTCGTGTTCGTGCTCAGTTATCCGAAAAGGCTGAGTTCGGGCCAAACACCAAACTTCCGAACCGCGTTCTCCCATCTCTACCAGATGCATCCCCATTTGCAAGGGAGTTCCACAGCCTCACTGCAGCCACTGAGAATGCCCTGCCCTGCGTGGCTCCCCGGAAGACTCGGGGGCCTACGAGAAGGGTATCCCCTGATGACCACAGGGGCCAGTCCAGTTCCCAGGAAGTGAGGTGGTCCCGCAGATAGGCAGGGTCCAGAACTTTTATTTTTATTTATTTATTCAAAACTTATATTCTGCCCCTCCTGCCCAAAGGCAGCTCATGTCTGCGAACAACATGCACAAAAAAATATAATTCAACAATAAAACATTTTAAAATGAAACTTCAAATTTTAAAATAAGTAATAAAAACACACCCTCCCTCCTGAACCCCACCTCTCCCACCCTACGCTGCCCCCTCCCCAAAAGCCTGGTGGAACATCCAGGTCTTACACAAACGTTGAAATGACAGGAGGGTGGGGGCCAACCGAGCCTCCTCAAGTAGTGAATTCAACAGCACAGGGGCAGCCACTGAAAAAGATCTCACATCAGTGGCCACCCGTCTCACCCGGGGAACCTCCAAAAAAGCCCTATGGACAATTTCAGGGGTTGCACGGGCACATGGGGAGTGAGGCGATCCCGCAGATAGGCAGGGCCCAGGCCGTAAAGGGCTTTCAAGGTCAAAACCAGCACCTTGAACCTAGCCCGGTGCTTTATATGCAGCCAGTGCAGAGCCCCAAGCACAGGTGTCATGTGCTCCCTGCGGCCCGCCCCAGCAAGGAGACGGGCCATGGCATTCTGCACCAGCTGCAGCCTCCAGACCAGCTTCTCGGGCAGCCCCATGTAGAGCGTGTTGCAGTAATCCAGCCTTGAGGTAATGAAGGCATGGATGACAGTGGTGAGGTCAGAGTCTGAGGGATACGGCTGAAGCCACCGGACAAGATATAATGTCGAAATACACTCCCCGCCATAGCCACAAAGTGAGATTCCAGTCTGAGACGTGAATCGAGGAGCACACCCAGACTCCGTACCTGCGGGACCATGGGGGGGCGACCCTCCCCCCCACAAGAGGAGATTCAACCACTACTCCCAGGCCCCCCAGGCCCTCGCCCACCAACATCACCTCCGTCTTGTGAGGATTCAGCTGCAGATGGCTCAACCTCATCCAAGCCCCCACAGCCGACAGGCACTGGGAAAATAAAGAGACTGCATGGCCTGGGTCGATGGAAAAAGAGAGGTAGAACTGAGTGTCATCAGCATACTAATTACACTGCATGCCCTGAAAGCCTCTCACGATCTCCCCTAACAGCTGCATATAGATGTTAAGCAAGAGGGGGGACAGAATGGCACCCTGCGGGAGTCCACATGTGAGGGCTTTATAGCTTAAAACCAATACCTTGAATCGGGCTCGGAAGACTATCGGCAGCCAATGCAGACATGGAGCACTGGTGTAATGTGCTCCCAGCAGCCCAGTCCCACCAAAAGATGGGCCGCCGCTTTCTAATTTGCAGCAGCTGCAGCTTCCGGGCCATCACCACGGGTAGCCCCACGTAGAGTGCGTTACCATAGTCTAGTCTAGAGGTGATGAAAGCATGGATGATGGTGGCCAGGTCTGAGTCCGAAACATACTGCCTAAGTCGACGTACCAGATGTAGTTGGTGAAAGGCACCCCTCGCCACAGCCTCCACCTGAGCATCCAGGCGGAGCTGTGTATCGAGGAGTACCCCCAGACTCCACACCTGGGGAACCAATGGAGGACAGACCCCATCAATGATGGGGGCAGTTAACTCCATCACCTTACCCACCAGCATCACCTACGTCTTGTTGGGATTCAGCTTCAGTCGACTAGCCCTCATCCAATCCCTCACAGCCGTCAGACACTGAGTAATCACGGAGACTGCGGAGTCTGGGTTTGTTGAAAAACAATAGAGAATGGGAGAAGCACCCAACAGGTTACAATGAGGGATCCAAGTCACCATGATTGGCAACTGTCGGCGAAAGAAGCTGGGCTAGATGGACCATTGGTCTGACCCAGTATGGCACTTCTAATGTTCTTAATCTAAATGATTACATCAGAAAATCCTACTAAGGCAATATATTGCTGAAGGGCCTAATCTTACAATGACAATGACATAATGTATTGGAAAACACCCAAACATAATTGTATACATAGTTGTATCGATCAACCCATTAAAGAGAAACTGAAAAGTCAGTTTCCTTATTGAGACCTCTTGATGACTCGTTACCCAATTTAAAAATCCACCAACATTCCATCTTCAGAAGAAAGTTATCAAAATCTCCCTCTCTAAAAGAGCATTGTTTTAAACCTCAGAAAGTAAAATCTATTGAACGATTTTACCCCCAAAATGCTTGACCAATGGTGCTGCTATCTTCTTACATTTTTATACTTCTTTTTTGTTCTGTCATGCATGTTCTTAGACATCTACAGGTTTTGCCCACGTATAATTTATCACATTTGCATCTGATTGCATGGAAGCTCCTTGTGGTAGAGACCCATTTATAACTAATACTTGTACAGTGCCAGGTACATGGCTGGCACTATATAAATAACTTCTTTGCTTCCACAAATTGTAAAGTTCCTTAAAATATACTGCTTATTATCAAAAGGACTTTTAGAATAATGCTTTCTCTGTATCTGTTTACATGATACACATTTACCACAGGAATAATGACCAATAGGAGAGAGGCCGGGTACTCTCTACTTTGGTTCCTTTACAATACTAGTGTCACTGGGTAAAAACAAAGGTTACAGTGCACCGGTTTGGCCCACTGTGACACACTTGGACACAGACCCTGCTTACATGTGTGCAGGTCCCACCAGATGTTTACTCGGGGTATCCTAGGTCTTGTTAGTTGCCAGTTCATGCTGTATCCCAGAGACCTCCGGGATCATAGCTGGGGCTAGGGTCTGCCTGACTGGACCAAAGCAGGCCACACTGAGGCTGTACACTTGTTTCTGGTCTGCCAACCCAGCCCAGTTCTACCATGACAGGCAGTCATGGTTGACCATTGTCTGGTGTGAGCACTGTGCACGGCAGGCTGGGCTGAGGGCTTGCCAGGGGCAGTGGGTTATCCCCCACTGCCCTCTTCCAGGGCACTCTCTCTGTTGGCAAACCCCAGCCCAGCCTAGCCCCGTTGTGTACCGACTGGCCAGAGTGATGTATCACTTCTCCGCCCATCCCCCCCCCACGCTGTCACAGTGGGGCGGTGGGCTTGGCAAAGGGGATACCCTGCTGGAAGGGCCAATGGGTGGTTCACCACTACCCTGTGCACCAGGATACTTCCCCCCACCTCCTTGGCAAGCCTCCAGGATGTGCTGGGGCAGGTGGGGGGTTGCCAGGGGTTGTTCTCCACCGCCACGGCTAACTCTCCCTTCCCAGCCCAAGTCACTGGATATTCCTTCTGTAGTCAGACTAGGAAGGGGGAGGGTAGAGGAAGCTCTGGGTGTTGGGCTGGGCTTGGTAGGCGGGAGTGTTGGGGGTTGCCCTCACCCTGTTTATCTGCCTCAGACCTATTGCTAGCTCCCCCTCCCCAGCCCGGCTCGCTGGAGATTCCTCCTGTGGCCAGGCTGGGAAGGGATAGGGGCAGTGCTGATGGTCAGTCTGGGCTTGGGAGGGAGTGCTGATAGTTGCTCCCCCACCCTCTCCAGCTGCTTTGAACACATGGCTAACTCCCCGTCCCTAGCCCAGGCCACTGGAGATAGCCAGGCTGGGAAGGGTAGAGACAGCTCTGGGAGTTGGAGTGGGCTTGGGGTGGGGTAGACTGACTGGGGTTGCCCCCACCTTCTCCAGCCACCTCAGTACCATGGCTAACTCACCCAGACACGTGCCCCACTTCCTTCACTCCAGAGTCCTGGTTGCTACTTAGTGGAAAGATCTTGTGGCACATGTGTTACATAAGTTCAGCTTTCCATGGGATACAATAGAAATTTGAATTTCTTATAACTTTAAAAGCAGTATGGGGATTTAAAAAATTTATTTATTTTTTAAAAAGTCACAGCACCCTCTCCTCCAGGCTTTAATCTTCTAGAATGCTTTCAGGTCCTCACACATAACCAAAAAACCCTGAGGTTGATCAATTTGAGATGGGCGCAAAAGAAGGAAAAAACTGCTCCTCAGCCTCCAATATTTCAACTGGCATTTAAAATCTCTGAAATTTGGACAATGTCAAACTCTTACCCAAGCAATCCTCTATGCAAATTTCAGGATAGCATAAACTATCTCAATTTTATAAGCAATAGAATGTTCATCTTTTATAACTGAGAGTGCGCTTCACCTTAACTATCCCGTTAATAGTTAACAAAAACAAAAAATCCTGCACATGCCTAAAAATGGGGTGATTCTACATATTATCTACCCCATAGTAAGGGGAAGGTAGTAACACCTGTGGACTCTCAACTGAAAGCCCACATGTAATGCTTAACATAATAAACATATGGACTGCTTAGCTATCAGAAGCCCCACTGCCCCCTGGCTTGCCGGGATGCTGCTGGTAGACTGAGACAACTTCAATTCAGTGCAGGCTAGGCTTCTGGCTCTTCTGAAAGTGGATAGGTGTGAAACAGGGGATTCTATATTCAGGGGGTTTCTTTTCCTCCATTGATTAGTTGTTAGGCAAGGAGAAGAGAGTCCAGCCAACACTGAGTGGCTTAGAGGCTTGGTGAAATTGACTGAGGGAAAAGCCCTGTCAGTTTCATCAAACCTACTCTAAAGCAGCATTGAGACCAGTTGCCTTGGGTGGGGCTTGTCTACTCCCATTACAGAAGAGCTTCCACCACCTCGCTCTCCACCACACGCACACACACAGGTGGTAGCAGGTCAGATGTGTCCACATGTAAAATTTCTAGAGGTGCGCACCACGGCCCATGTTTTTGTTTTTCAGTTTTTGATTGTTATTTAAATCTGTAATTTTTGTTTTCATAAATATCAAATTGTCGTTTTTGCTTTCATTTTTGTTTTCCGTTGTTTTCAATGGAACACACATTTTTGGCTGTAACTTTTTGTTTTTCAATATATTTGGCTGCAACATGGAGAACTTATATCTCCAATGGAATGAATTATTAGTACCAAATTCCAAAAAGACTGGATAAAGGAATCCAATGTTAGAAATGGTTGAATTGTTTTATTTTGCAAAAATCTTCATATACATTCTTAGGTGTAACTTCTTTGCCTCACATATAATGTATATGTAACTTGGCATGTTTATACCCCTTCCCTTATTTTCTACCTCTGCCAAATTTCAAAAGGATTGGATAAAGGGTCCTGGTGGTATAATCAATTAACTTATAAATGTATGTCTGACTGTAACATCTTAGTAGTCCAACCAGCGTACATGAAATTTGTCAGGGATCTATCTCACACTTTCGTAATCATGTCTACCAAATATCAGAAATATGTAATAAAGGGTCTCAATTTTATATGCCTGCACAGCATATGCAGAGAAGGAGCCTATGCCAGGGATTCTCTTACGTGTCACTGTGGTGGTATAAGGTCGGTTTGTGATGCCAATTGACCAGTAGAAATGTTAACCAGGGGGTCACATGGTACCTGTGAGGAAGATGGCTACCTAGTTCCTGAGCTCCTCACTCCCCTCAAGATAATTAATCTCTAACTATTATTTTTATTGCAAACTGGCAATAAGTTTCTGTCAGGAAAGTTTAAATTGGTTGTCTGGTTTAATATTAAGCTATTAAATACGGATGAGTGAAAAAGCAAAAGGCAACAAACGGTTTAAACCTGACTCCCCTCAGAAGTTGAAGGAGGCTGTTGCTTCACCCCAGCAGAACTTTACTCAAGATATTGCAGCGCTGAAGGAATTCCTCACAGACAGACTAGATACAATATCAGGTGATATTTGCAGTCTTTCTAAAGACATTTCTGATATGAAATCACGAATGACTCATTTAGAAAATGAGCTGCCAAAGACTGCCATAGAAACCAATGAAATTAAAGAAGACAATACTGCCTTAAAACTCAGATTGGTGAAGATAGAACATAAGCAGGATGATTTAGAAAACTGATCGTGAAGAAACAAAATCCGCCTTCCGGTTGTTGCTGAAGGTTCCGAAGGTAATGATTAGCTTTCTCCAGAAGCTGCTCTCTGATATACTCAAATTGGGCTCTCAGCTCCCCCCTTTGGACATTGAGAGGGCTCACCGAATACCTGGTCCTAGAAGGCAAGGGTCGGATAGGCCCAGGCCCAGGCCCAGGCCCATTATCTTCAAGCTGTGGAGATTCAGTGACAAAGTCTTGCTAATGAATGCTGCCAGAAAAGCTGGGAACCTCAGTTACAAAGACCACAAAGTTTCTCTCTTCCCAGACTTCTCAGCAGAGCTCAGCAAAGAGACAAGGGCTGCGTTTAATGGCATAAAGCAAATTCTGAAGGGAACTAATGTGAGATACAGCATCAAATACCCATCCACATTCACAATGGACCTAGCAGGCTCCACAAAATTCTGCAGAACCCCCTCAGAGGCCTGGGAAAAACTGCAGAGGCTAAGGCCAGATCTCACCAAGGGCAACAGGATGGCTTTTTCATCATAAAAGAATGTCTCAGGCAGACTAAAACTCAAACAATCACATGTTTAATTATTGTTTACTGCGTAACTTACCTCAGCAACAGGGATTCCACTGAACTGAAACAAAAGACTTAGTTGATTTCTCCTAGTGCTTATTTTTCACAGGCAGGCAGCTAGGCCTAACTGTTTAACCCCTTCAGACATGAAGCAGCTGCTTAGCTATAATCTGGAGGGGTTTTTTATATCACCATCTGCTGACAGAACTGTAGATTACACTAACTGTCAAAGTAACCAGGCAAATATAGGCTGTAAATCCTGTCTCTAATGAACTGTGCTTTGGCACACCACTTTTGAAGTACTGAAGCGCTGAAGATCCTAGCCAAATATTCTTTTGTTTATTTAGTCAGTTTGTATATATAATACATTTATCATCATACATTGTTTTTAATTGCAGTTGGTATAGAATGGAAGGTAACTTTAATAGCACTAGTCATTCAGCTTTACATGATGTTTGGTATAATATAAATTATCTAACAGTGCAATTTTTTTTCATAGTGTTTATATTATTCTGTATTTGATTAGTTAAAATTAATTGTAAACTTATTTGTGGTTAACATGTCACTGTACATACATGAATATTTCTGTATCTAGAAACTTACATGCTTACATAGACTGTTCAATGATATTAATTTCATAAAGTTAAAATACATTTTCGTTTAGGGATGTTTAAGATATTGATAGATAATATGGGGAAAGAGGAAACAGATGGTACTGGGCCCATCTGGGATCTGAATTTTCCCCCATTGTTTATTTTAAGTTTATTTAGTTGTTTACTTTTGAAAACATATGGTCCAGGATTTGTGATGTTTACCTATAGGTGTTTTTGTTTACCTGATATCCCAAAACGCTCAATTGAGGGCATACCTTTTCATAATTTAAAACAGTATCTAACATTAATAAACAGAACTCATATCTTGTTGAGGTGGTTCCATAGTGTCAGCATGGAGGCATATATTAAAATAGGCTTTTATGCTTGTAATCATTTATTGAAATCTCACCATCAGTATCCTTAAAGCGTGCTCGTGGAATGTGAGGGAACTTAAGGAACCCTCTAAAAGAATTAAACTTCTCAGACACCTCAAATCTAAATATGTCAAGTAGTGTTATTTCAGGAAACTCATTTATCAGAAATAGATGCAGATAGAATCAAGGAAATGTGGGTAGTTGTGGAGTTTTATTCATCTTTGAGCTCTAAGAGTAGAGGCACTGCTATTTTGATCCATAAAAATGTAGCCTTTCAGTTTATACAATCTTGGTCTGATCCTGAAGGAAGATAGGCTGCTTTAACTCAAAGCGGGTAATTTTGGGAAGCATTTATAATCCAAGTGGAGGGAATGCTGTATTTTTCAAGGATTTAGCATACATTATCTCTATGAAAAATGATATTCCAGTAATACGGGGGGTGACTGGAATAATATACTTGATAGACATCTGGACAATTCCAATTTTATGAGATCCAGCTCACAAAAAGCTATAGGACAACCATTACCATTAATAAAAGAGCTTGATTTAAAAGATATATGGAGGCTGAGAAACCCAAAGGAGTGTGACTATACGTATTTTTCCAGTTCATTCATCTTATTCCAGAATTGATTTTTTCCTTGTGTTTTCTATGTTGATCCCTGCATGTCTAGAGGCAACTATAGGTAATATACTAATTTCAGACCATGCCCCAATTGTACTTACTGTACATACTGGTTATGCTTTGCTAAAATCCTCTAGATGGAAGCTAAACACTTTACTCCTAAAGCACCCACATTTTTGTTTCAGAATTGAACTGGCCATTTCTAACTTCTTGCAAGAAAATACACATTCAGTTGCTTCAGATGTCATTCTGTGGGAAGCTCTGCAAGCTACTATCAGTGGTGAATGAATAAAATATGCCTCACACAAAAAGAAAGAGAGACTCCAGCTGCTAGACACTTTGACTAAGGAAATAGATGACTTGGAGAGAATTCACAAGACTGACCCAAATAATGATAGCATACTACATTCTTTAATCAGCTCCAAATATAAATACAATGAATGTCTGTCCTCCCAAATTGAGTTTGTGCTCAAAAGGGTAAAACAAAACTACTATGAATGGGGAGACAAAGCTGGTAAAATACTTGCTAGAAGGCTGAAGACAGAGCTAGCCAGCAACAATATCTCATCCCTCATACAAGAGGATGGAAGTTCCATCCTTGAACCAATGGATATAAACAAGCAATTTAAGCAATTTTATCAAACTTTTTATAAATGAGACAATCAATTTGATACTAACAAGTTTGATCATTTCACTGAAGGTCTGCCATTTAAACCTTAACTTCAGAACAGGCATCTCTCATGGACAAAGAGATTTCAATACAAAAAATTGTGCAGGCTATAAACAACATGAATTCTGGAAAAAACCCTGGAATGGATGGCTTTCCAGTAGATTTTTACAAAGTATTTTGTAATCAATTATCTACTATTCTTTCAAAAGTTTTCACTGAAATGTTCCAAAAAGCAACTGTCTCATATGACATAAGAACTGCCTTGATCTCCTTAATATTGAAGAAAGACAAAAATGGGCATAGTTGTGGTGACTTTCGTCCTATTTCCTTATTGAACACAGATTATAAAATCATTGCTAAAATATTAGCAACAAGGTTGATCACTGTTATTCCATCAATCAATTGTACATGCAGATCAGTTTGGTTTCATAAAGGAAGATTGTCTGCTGACATTACAAAAAAAAATCTTCCACTTGATCCAGCAAGCTCAAATGTCAGAAGCTTCTTAGTAGCCTTCTCTCTAGTTGTGGAGAAGGCCTTTGATCTAGTTGAATGGCCCTTCCTGATGGCAGTCCTACAGAAATATGGATTTGGACCAGCATTCCTAAACTGGATTAAGGTATTATACAAGTCGTTTCTTGCTTCAGTGTTGACTAATGGAATAATCTCTTCTACATTTCAGTTAGAAAGGGGGACACAAGAAGTCTGCCCCCTTTCACCACTACTCTTTAATTTATCTCTTGAACCACTAGCAATGTATATTTGCTAGTTTTCAGTCATACAAGGTGTGACTATAAATAAAAAAAGAGTACAAAATTAGTTTATATGCAGATGATATTTTTGTAATTTTAAAGAATCCATCCACATTAATTCCACCATTACTAGCAGCAGTGGACATTTTTGGAGAGATCTCTGACTTTTTTATTAATTGGAATAAAACCCACATAATGGATGTGTCCAAAAGATCAGCTCCATCACAGTTCCAGCATTTCCATTTTCAAATTTGTAAAGAAATTACTTACTTAGGTGTCAAGATCAGTTCTAATCTCTCAAAAATCATCCCCACAAATGTAGACTATGTCTTAAAGCAAATATCCAGGGATATAGAAAGATGGCGTCTCCTCCCATTATCTTTATTAGGGAGAATAGAAATAGTAAAAATGAATATTTGCCCAAGACCAACATATATGTTTAGCTTACTGCCTTTAAAAGTACTTGCCTCACTTTTTGTTCAAATAAATAAGCTTATTACACAATTTATATGGGACAGGAAACCACCTCGGCTGTCACACAAAACTCTTAAAAAGTCCTGGACAACTGGAGGTCTGCCAGATCTATAGCTCTATTACATGGCATTTCACATGCGCTCTATTGCAAGATGGTTCATCTTCAGTGGGTATTTTCAGATGTTATGAGATCACGCTCAACCACAGTCAATACCCTGTGGTGGGGAATGGTCCCGTAATGTCTGTTTGATTCCCTCTTGATGTTCACCACAGTGAACCTCCGGTGGGAATCAAAATAACCATGCTTTCGAGGATGGTCCGGGGACCATCTCCGAAAGCGTGGTTAGCTGAACCATGGGCAAGAATAGGCGACCGGTAACATCTGTTACCGGCACCGATTACGGGCCATGACCCAGACCACAGGCAGGAATTGGACACAGCGACCGTCTCCAGGAGGGCGGCCGGCCAGGTGAGTGGGGCTATGTGGCGCACGTTGCAACGTGCAGCCCTGCTCCCCCCCTCCCCCAGATTCCCCACTGGAATCGGCCAGCACGTCTGCTGGCCGTGATGGTCTGATTCTGGTGGGGAATCAAAAGGGTGATTTCATGCCGGGGCGAATGCCACCCCGTCACATCTGAAATCACCCAATGTCTATCCATGTACACTTGTTTGGTTGGAGATTGAAAAAAGCTTAGCTATGCCTTTTGGTTCTCTCTTTGCTTTTCCATATCTTAAAAGGCTACCACCACCCTTACGAAGGAATCTAGTTTTTTCATCCTCATGGAGCATACTCCAGCATGTCAAGGGTCTTAGAGGATCAGTCCTTACAAATTCTCCTCTGGTTCCTCTATGGGATAACCCATATATCAGGATCAAAGGCAGTTCTGCACTGAAAGCAACTTGGACAGAAAAGGAGGTAACAAAAAATAAAGATTTAATGGAAGGTAATAGCCTGGCCTCATTTGATTATTTTATTTTATTTTATTTTATTTACATTTATTGGTCACCCCCTCATGCCTACAGCATCTCGGGGCGGCTCACAACAACTAAAAAAATAATAAAATACATAAAACAACAATATAAATAATTTAAAACTCCCCCCCAAACATTTTCCCTCCCTATTCTGCGCTCCCACCCTCCCCTCCGAAGGCTTGGGTGAACAGCCAAGTCTTACAGGCTCGACGAAAAGTCATCAGGCCTGGGGCCAGGCGAGCTTCCTCCAGGAGGGAGTTCCAAAGCCACGGCCCGGCCACAGAGAACGCCCTCTCCATCGTGGCCCCCCATTTAACACAGGGGACCTGCAGGAAGGTGCCCCTGGCAGACCACATGGGCTTCCCTGGGGCATGGAAGGCGAAGCAATCCCCAAGGTATGAGGGGTCCAGACCTTATAGGGCTTTATAAACCAACACCAACACCTTGATTCTAGCTCGGTGCGCTATAGACAGCCAGTGCAGAGTGTGGAGCACAGGTGTGATATGCTCCCATCACCTCGTCCCCGTAAGGAGATGGGCCGCCGCATTCTGCACCAGCTGCAGCCTCCGAATCAGAACCAAGGGAAGCCCCACGTAGAGCACGTTGCAGTAGTCTAGCCTTGAGGCGATGAAGGCGTGAATAAGAGTGGCCCGGTTGGGTCCGGAGATGTATGGGTGCAGCCTTCGCACCAGATACAGCTGGCGGAAGGTGGCTTTAGCCACTGCCTCCACCTGCCAATCCATACGGAGACCTGGATCCAATACCACCCCCAGACTCCGAACCTGCTGGACTATGGGAGGGCAGACCCCCCCCCACCAGAGGGGTCGACACCTCCCTCGCCCTACCCACCACCATCACCTCCATCTTATCAGAACTGAGCTTCAGTCTGCTCTGCCGCATCCAATCCGCCACAGTCTCCAAACATTGGGAAAGCAACGAGACAGCGGGACCTGGGTCGGTCGAAAATGAGAGGTACAGCTGAGTATCATCAGCATATTGGAGACAACGCACCCCAAACCCTCTCACGATCTCCCCCAGGGGCTGCATATATATACATTAAACAAAAACATTATAACATTCTTTGTTATATTCTTAACAAGTATCAACTACCAGCATCACACAGAAATTTCTTCTATGAACTATGCACTGGGATTCAGAAACAGCTAGGGAATACTTAGTCTGATGTAAGTCTTTCATCTCTAGAAGACCACAATAAGAAATATGGAAACAAGAGTCATTTTGCAGGAATTACTTATAGATGGCTTAATGCTTTCCAATACCCTATCAATCTTAACCTAAAAGAAAAGTGGGAAAGAGAACTAAGTCTTAAAATATCATTAGAAACCTAAGGAAATGTTTGGCTTAATATCAAAGAAACTTCTAGCTCTTTAACTTTGTGATTTTTTCAGAACAAAATATTAAACAGATACTACTAGACTCCAGAACGCATGTTTAAGGCTGGATTGACAACACAAAGTGAGTGAGATGTAAGCAGTCACATGCTAATCTTTTGCATATCCTTTACAGTTGTCAAAAAGTGCAAATGTTCTGGAACACTACATTCAGTGCCCTGCCCTATCCAAAACTTTGAGTGTTACTATAATTCCTTCTGTGACCTTATGTGTCCTTGGTGCGTTTGATAAGTTAATTTTATTGGTTAGCAACAGGAAATGGATTGCAGTGGCTATTCTGATAGCTAAAAGAGTTATCCTGAGAAAATGGAAGTCTGAATATCCTCCAATATATTCTGACTGGTTGAGTGAATTCACTACCACTGCATTAATGGAAAAAATGACATTTTGTAACAGAAAGTCATGGAATAAATATGAGGTTGTTTTGTCACACATGCAACAGTTGCATAACATTTCATCTAATTAATTTCATAATAATTTATAACATTCTTTGCAGATTGTATTTATCCATTGCGCTCTCACATACATAGGTATTTAAGTCTATTACAGTTGTTGCCTTATGGGATCAGGTGTTTTTTGTTGTTGTTTTTGTTTTTTGGGGGGCGGTGGGAGTTGGGAGGGTGGTAGGGTTCCTTAAGGTTTTGCATAATGAAAATTAAATTTTTCTGTGTGTGTTTCTTGTTTATATTCTAATGATGTCTCTACTTTTTGTCTTGTTATGTGTTTGTACACTTATATATAAACAATAAAAAGAAAGTTTTTTAAAAAAAGAAATGCTAACCAAATATCCTCATTCTGTGTTGTGACCCAACATCTCTCCTAAACAGAAGCATCTATTTAGGAAAGCGCCAATAGAGATTCTCTTTTGTCCTCTTCTGTCACAGTGCTGCAGGATGGGATTATGATGATAATTGGCCAGCCTGAATATATAAACTATGGGTGTTTTTACACATACATTTCTCCTGGATGTTTGCTGTTACACCCTGAACTTTCTGTGTGTCTAAATCACTCACCCAGATCTTAAGCATCCGGATCTTTGAACTTCTGCGTAGAACTTCTCCCAGAACTTTTGTGTGTAAAAAGTTCTCCTGGTAAACTGCTTTACTCCAGGCAGCTGTGGTCACTTGGTTTCAATGGAAGCCTGTCACATCTACAGTTGCAGCTACTTTAGGCTGCCTCAGGGCAGTGTGTGTGTAAATAATGCATCCAGGAACTGCCTCAGGGCAGTGTGTGAGTGTGAGTGTGAGTGTGAGAGAGAGAGAGAGAGAGAGTGAGAGAAAAAATGTATCCGGAACTTACTTGTGGACTTGTAAACCCAGAAGATTGAAAAATTTGGAACTTTAATGCCCAATGTCTCCTGATGACTGGGATGCTATCTCCAAAGTCCCAGTTATGTCCCTTTTATGCCCGCCTGAGGGCCACCCCCTATGATCGCCTCGAAGCCACTACTGGTTGGTCCTGTAAAGCTAGAAGCATGCAGTAATTGGCCAGTGAATTTGTCTGTAAGTCTTTTGGGTTGCTCCACATCCTCCTTCCTACAGCTGCCCTCCCCCTGCCATGCCAGGTGCCTGCCTCTGACTGGCACTGCATGTGCTGCTATTTATCTGAATAATGGTCTTCAAGGGGACAACCTCAATCACTTATAAAATTAGTTCCCTTTATGAGATTGTCCAGTATTTCGGCAGATATGACAGGGATGGTACGCGATACATTCCTGCCAAATAACCTGTAAACAGGAAGGAATATAAAAATGTTACACCTGGAAATGTAATTTCAAGTTAATGTCCTATAACATCAGGACCATTCATTCAATCCTTCTGAGAATTGGTGGGTGTGTTTGGCTTGTGTAGCGACATAACATTCACAGGTTTCATGCAAATAGGATAGAGAATAAAGAAGTTGTAGTCATGAATGTGTTTGGAGCTTTTCTTAAAATCACAACATTCAATTGCTTATACAATCAGTTCCCTTTATTTAATCGATTCAAAATATGGCACACTTACTGCTCTCCATTGGGGTTATAATTTTTCCATTTTTAATCTGAATTGAATAAGAATCAAAAAAGGTATAGCCAGAAATACATTTTTCAGTTTTTTCCCTTTATTACATAAACAAAATGTCTTTTCTTTCTGTTTTCATTATTATTCGTCATTTCATTATTGCAATAACCATAACAAAAATTACAATTTTTTTATCGTTATTGGAACAAAAATGATATGCACACCTCTAAAAATTTCTTATATAGAGACCTGAGTTTCTCCAGTAGCCATTTCCATGTTCTGTGTATACATGTTCACATGGGAATACCCATGGCTACTGTTATGTGAGGAATTGCCCCTGTTTAGATTTCTTTTGTTTTTAGGTTACTGGACTGTAGTCAAATTCCCCTGAGCGGGGAAAAAATGGTTAAATCTGCTTCTTAAAACAAAAGAATAATAAAGTAGTTTTAAAAATTGCTTCTTACAACTTTTGTTTTTCCTAGAAAAACAGAAAACCATACAGCATGTTTGTTTCTGTGTGTCTCTATAAGGGGGCATGTTGCTAACGTAGTTGCTATGGTGACTTCTAAAATCTTTAAGAAAACGAGATGGCAAAACAGGAAATATCGGCATATGAATTTTTCCAGGAGTACTGTACATATACAGAGTGCTTGTTGTTTTGTTTCTTGATTACTTTGTTCAATCTGAACTACTCATATGGTTTGTTGTTCAGAAGGCTTTGTATTAATTCCAGTGCCACAGAAAACAGGTGTTTTTATGCGTGTAGTGGGGCTGGCAGATTTATTGATATGTACTCAGTAAAAAATAAATTGCTGGGCAATTAGAATTTACAGTGAAACATAAATGCTAATTACTACATCCTGCAGCTGGTGCTACAGAAGCAGCAGAGATTTCCATTACTGGAACTAAACTGCCTCTACTGGCCACGGTCTGCTAAATAGCCTTGGTCTAGGGGGATTCGATAGAAGTTGGGCTAGATAACCCTTGAGGAGGTTGGTCTCCATGACCGTTCATACACAAAAGTTCTACAAATCTATAATTCTCTTCTAAACACCTAGATTTTAAGCCTGGAATTTTCAAAGTATTCTACAGGCCTGCACTAAAAACCTACTAAAATCAGTGAAAAGATTCCCACTGACTTGGTCTGTGGATCAAGTCAAATGGCTGTTAGGTGCTCAACAGCTAACAATGTCAGTGTTTGAATGACTGGTAAAAAGTTCAGTGTGGCCACACCTCACTTTCAGACTGCCTTTTGTTGAATGTCTGTCAGAAAGAATCTAGGAACTTTGTCTCTCTCCTGGTTCAAGAAAAATCTAACTATACTTAAAAATGAAAGCTGAAAGCTTCACCGATTCATAGATTAAATGACTGCAATGGAATAAATGATAAAATAAACATCTCATTATACACTGAATGTAACTAGATATAATTTTAGATCCAGAGTAAGAAAAAGAAGACTTGTTTTGCAAGCAGCAGGGATTCAAAAGTGAACCCAGTCCCAAAGAAAGAACCAAGCCCAAGCAAGAGAACGATTGAGGCACGTGTTTTTATTTATTTATTGCTCCCCTCTTGGGCCTCAATATTCAATGTCATTGGTTAGAGCTGTTGCTAATGCAGCTGGGGAACTTTTCCCATAATGTAAATTTTATTTTGGCTAGTAAGGTGCCACATTCCACCTTCTACCCAATGTACCCAACCTTGAGATACGAAGGTATGTTCTGTTATCTTAAGAGTGCCTTAGTACCACTTTGAGGGAGCTCAGGGGCACTCTTACCTACAAGGTTCAAGTCCATGCCCTCCCCTCATCACTGGTCCCCATTTCTCCACCTTTAGCTTTCCATCTCTCTTGCTAAGAAGCACTACTCCTCTAACTCTGAGTTTCACTCCCACAATCCCTGCTGTTTCTTCTCAACCTTCAGTTTCCTTCTCAAATCTCCCTGCCCTCCTCCCACTTCTTCCCTCTCTGCACAAGAATGTGTCTCCTTTTTCAAGGACAAGATTGATAACATCTGCCTTGATCACATTTTTTGCTTCCCTCCTTTTGCGCACTTATCTATCTTCCTTTTATTCAGCCTCCCTTGATGAAAGGAAAACAAAGAGGGGTGGGGTAGCAAGTTTTTAAAATACATTTAAAAATAAATTTAAAAATTGACACCACCCCCTCCCTCCCCCTAACTGATATTGCTCCCACCCTTGCACCCTCTCTCCTGCACATCATCAGTCTCCCCCTCTCTACAGGCTCCTTTCTCTCTGCATTGGAGCATGACGCTGTATCTCCTATCCTTAAAAGGCCACTCTTAAATCTTGCCACTTCTTTTAACTATTGTGCTATCTCACTCCCCCCATTCGCTTCCAAGCTGTGGAACAATCTGTCTTCACCTGCTGCCATCAGTTCCACACTGGCCTCATCCATCTTCAATCTTGCTTTCATCTTCTCCACACAACTGAGACAGGTCTCACCAAGTCCCAGCCTAAAATAATGTGTAATATCTTATTCAATTTTTATCTAGGTGTTATTAATTCATATAGAGTTAGATATTTTAATTTACACTTACAATTTTGAATTGATCAAACCATTAAGTCTCACCCAAAATGAAAGCCATGACCTTTTGGCAAACTAGAATGCTACTGTGAGAAGGCAACCTTCAGCCCCATATTCCATTCCTGCCAGGACTTTATCAGTTTCTAGTACTCTGCTTTACCAAGTGGGTGGATAGGCCTTAAATTGTGGCACCAGGACTTGCCACACTTTAATCCTTGAATCACATGTATCTACAGCTGGTAAGTGACAAAGTGGGAATCCCAAATATCAATATTAACAGTAGTTAGTCAGCCTTTAAAGCCCAGAATGATTTTCTACAACAGCAGATTAAGAACAGTGGAGACAATGGTGGCACAGCTCACTCTTAATCTCTGTCTTAGCATACCACACTCTGTTTGTAGTCTCACCCCACGGGTACTGGACCGGGCCCTGTGGTGATCGGGGGGTGCCCTTCTCATGGTGCCCTTCATCTTCTGGGGGACCACTCAGGAGAGGGCATTCTCAGTGGCTGTACTGAGGATGTGGAACTCCCTTCTGGTGGGGGTGTGGCTGGCCCCGGATTCCCCCCTCCTTTTGTAAAAGTTGCAAGACTTGGCTGTTCCATCAGATGTTTGGCAGAGGAGATAGGTAAGAGGGGAGGGGGAGTGATATGTTTTTATAGTTTTATATTGTGTTGATCTATGCTGTAAGCCGCCCTGAGCTGCCTGTGGCAGGAGGGGCGGGATATTAAATTATTAATTAAATAAAAAGTGAATAAAAAAATCATTGTGATTGTGGGTTAATAGGTTTCATAGGCACTAATTGAAGCTAGAGCCCCTTAAAGGCAATGCAGAACTCCCATTGAGTTTAATTGGTGCAGTCTTCTGTAACTGAAGTCGATGGGAGCTGAGCTGAATTTAATAGGCAAGGACACACCCTAAGTTTATACAAGTTTGACAACTCCATCTGTTGTTTTCAACAGTTGTTGGTTACCCTAATGTTCAAGTAGCTCAGAAAACATCTAGTTCTAAAAATGTAAAAACAAAAACAAAAAAAACTTAGGATGGGGCTACATGAGATGTTCTGACTTTTAGCAATCTTACCCAACATTAGCCCAGGACACAGCAGACCATATGGTCAGCATCCACCAAATGTTCATCCAGTTACTGCCCCAGGGTAGGCAGGCAGCTGCTACGCAATGCATCAGCAGGAGAAGACCTGTGACACATCTTGTGTTACTTTTGCTTCAGCTGGGCTAAAGTGTCGGGGGTAGCCAGGGCTTGGGTGACTTTTGCAGTAAGTTCATTCCAAGCTACCTTCTCAGGGAAGGAGCACCACTGGGGTCGACTCTGTGATGGGTGTTCTCACAGGTATCAGGTCAGCCATGCGGAGTTGTTGCAGGATTGGACCCACAAAGGTAAGTCCCCACAGGATTGGGTCAGCAATGAGTCGTCGATGCTAGATTGGAACTACGAAGGTAAGTTCTCACAGGATCAGGTCGGAAAACCCCCACCATTCAACCCAGTAGCCAAGGATTTGAGGTCAGGCCATAACATAAGATTGCTCAATGTGGAATCATGACCAATGGGCTGCCTCCTGTCAGGCCAGGTCCATGCATGCAGACCTATTGTGAGGAGAGGACCGAGGATCAGTTCTGAAGAAGCACACACACCCTGGCTTCCAAACAGCTGTTCAGGTAGAGTTGGCCTGAAGGAGTGTGCGCACTCTCCCCGACTGCCAATCCCCTCCCCCGATTAACTGTTTGGTAAGTGAAGAGAGCACATGCTCTCCTCTGGGCTACCCTCCCCAAATGAGCTGTTTGGTGAGTGGGAAGAGCATGTGCTCTCCTCCAGATCCCCTTCCCCCCCCCCCCATCAGCTGTCTAGCGGCAGCAAGCCAGGTCCTGCAGTGCAACAGGAGTCCAGCCCCATGGTGTGGAGGAACTGGTGATGGTCATGGGGGAGGGGTGTCTGTTTTAGACTGCCCTTGCTGCCAGCCCAAAGTGTGGAGGTTACGTTCGCCTCCCTGGGGTGGGTGATGGATCAGGCGCACCTGGTCTTGTGTGGCTTTACCCTTTGAGTGCAATCCAGCTGCCATTGAATTCAATGGCTAAACACCCATTGACTTGTATGGAGCTGGATTGTGGTTTTAGTGTCTCCTGGTGCATGTCTGCCCCCAGAAAGGTGCAGGACCAGTTTGGTTGGTTTGCCCCCAGAAACTTATGGAACCTGAGGGGTTCCAGAATGCTATAGGGGAGTTACCCTCCGATCTCAATGACTGTTTGCTCGATGACTTCATGGCTTTATGGAATACCTTGCTGACTGAGGCCATTGACCAAACAGCTCCTAGGCGTCCACTCACTGATTGCCAAAACCACAGTTCTCCGTGGTTTACGGAAGATCTATGGCAGATGAAACTAGGAGGGTGGCGGTTAGAGCGATGGTGGTGTTTTTCTGGTGCTGAAGCTGACGAATTGCAAGTCAGTTTATCTACCTATGTCGTGGCTGTGTGGGCAGCAAAGCTGACGTTCTTTGCTACACTCATAGCATCTGTGAAGTTGCGTCCAGCTGAGCTCTTCCAGATGGTGAGGGGACTGGTCAGTCCAGCCCTCCCTCTTCCTGGAACTGAAATTATCCAGTGCTCACCTACCCACCCCCTTTCATGCTGTGGGTATTGTGAGAATGAGTCCTAACCTTGGAATACAAGAGGTTTTAAGATTTGCCTAAGTGTTATCCTTTTTATATAAAAAAACAACCTCAATCTCATTTGGGCATAAGTAAAGGTAGCATTTCATTGGGTGTCTTCAGATGGACAGGGAGTGGGCCAGAGTTCTGGAGCAGGCACCTGGGTGACCCAGCCTAGAGCCAGCCAAACCCAGGTTCTCCTGCATTCTGATAGACAGCCTGGCATGCGGATGAACAAAACACGCAGGCAGCAAACATGCGTTCTCCCTGCCCCGGGAAAGCCCCGGTCCAGGAACACACAGAGATGTGGACCAACCCCCCAACTGGACCACTCTGCTTACAATCCACTCTGGAGCCCGCGGCTTGCCAGAAGCTGCTCTAGTAATGGGATGCTGCAGCAGCCGTCAACCCCTTATTGCCCACAACCCCAGGGAGCCAGCCCTTGCCCAGTCACACACTCCCAGGGTGGCAAAGTGGGGTGTGTGATGGAATTGGGGCTCTCTTTGTCCCTCTCCAGACCAGCTGTGAGTTTCCCCACTTACAGTCCCCCCGGGACCCAGCTCTCTCCAGCACTGCCCCAGTCTGTAAAGAGGTAATTTTTCCTTCCAAGTGTGTCCCTGAAGTTTCCCCAAGTCACAGAAATCAAGTTAGAGGTTCACCAGAGTATTTAACTTGGGGCTTCCCTCAACAACATCACCCAATGTCAGTATCACAAAAGCACACAAAGCTTGCTTAGAAGAATTTTAACAGTAACTGTTCATACTTCTCCCAGGCGACTGAAATTGGCCACTGTCAGAGACAGGATGCTGGGTTCGACGGATCATTGGTCTGACTCAGTATGGCACTTAAGAACATAAGTTCATATTTCAGTCTGTAATTCTCATCTGATGCAAAGGCCTGGTTCTATTCTTCTTGGTTAGTTCTTGAGTTGTTTTTTCAGTCCATAGTCCTTGCGTGTGTCTTGTAGAGTGAGTGAGTGAAGGAATTGCTCTTCTCCCTTCATAGTTCATTAAGTACCTTTTGATGGTATTTTCCAGATATTTCTAGGAGTTTCTCTCCTTTACTGGCAACTGTCTTAGGTCACATCTCACACATCAACACAATCTACATTTCAATTGTTTTTCTATCGGTCCCTGAAAACCTATTAGCCAGGATTTGTGGGCTCACAATATACTTTTGAAGTTATTTTCTTTACATAGTTCTCAGATTGGTCTTGATTGTATTTATCTCTTTATTGCGAGTTGCTTGATACCAGAGATGCCTAGGATACATGAACATAGTGTATGCATAGGGAACCCCAGTCCCATCACACCCATACAATGCTGATGTTCAGGAGCAAAAGGCAGACTTTTTATTAAGCAGCCAGAACAAACAGGGAAAGGGGGGGCGGGGAGCTGGAAAGACATGACTGAAAGGCCCAGAGAGTGAGCAGTTCAGATCGGGATCTAGCAGGTCGGAGATGATTCTACTCCTCACAAAAGGAACATGTGGTCTGTGTATGTTCTCATAAGCCCTGCCACAGAGTGGACAAACACCAGCACTGGGAACCCCGTGACAGGGTTTGTGAAAACATCATAATGTAACATACAATTGTGTGACTGAATGAAGCAATTGTAACAGTAGAAGTTATATAAACCATGACATGTTTAGTATCATTGAAATGGTAATGGAATGCTGAATTCAGTGAGGGGGAATATTGTATGCGACATCTATGTAAAGGAAAGTTTATACATATGTAGTAAAATGTAAATCCCCCAAACCAGTCTAGCAGATTTGGGGACAGGAAAGGGAAAACAATTGAAAGGGAGATGAAGACATCAAAGAACAAACCATCAGAAGCTCTCACAAGAGAGAGATTGTGACAGGCAGTTACCATTCTGCTGTGCATGGAGTAAGAAATAGACATGTCCACAAAGAAGCAAATGCCCAGACTCCCACAAAGCGGCTGGACTTATAGATTTAAATGTAAACTATTAGGGCAAGACCTTAGCACAGTGATTTCACAAGAAATGGAGCCTTCTGTTATTTTTATATTCTTCTTTGGTTTTTTTACTTTTGAATCCATCTTGTAATTAATTTGATCTACATATATAAACTTCTTTTAAAATGTGCTTTGGTGCACTCATGTGTGTGGATACTGACAGTGGGAGACACAGTTGAAGGGAAATCCCAGGGCAAACCTTCATGTAATTTCTGTGACATAGGACAATCCAGGGTTATGAGCAACAGGATGGTGACCGCTTTACAGATGGAGACAGTTCTAGAGGGAGCCGTGGCCAGTAGAGACTAAGTGGGGAAACTAAGTCACGGCTGACCTGGAGAGGGTCAGAAAGGAACCCCAGTCCCATCACACCCCCACAACTCTGATGTCTGGGAGCCAAAGTCAGACTTTTTATTAAGCAGCCAGAACAAACCAGGAAAGGGGATGAGGGGGCTGGAAAGACATGGCTGACAGGCCTTGAGAGTGGGTAGTTCAGGTCAGGAGCTAGTGGGTGCTACTTTTCCTCCATCACCTGGGGCTTCTGCTGGCACTGGCCTCCATTCTCTGTGCAGGGCTCCCACGTGGGGCCAATGCATGTTTAGATTTTGTGCGTATTCCTTTAAGGGATGGGGAGCCAAGACGACAGTGCTGTTTTAGAACGTTGCTCTGGCCATTTAGTCTGCCAGCGTCTATGATCCGGGCGGGCCCATATTTAGCCGGGGCTCACAGGAGCATGCTCACCCAGGCCTCCAAACAGCTGATCAGAGGGCTCTGGAGGAGCGTGCTCCTCTGAGCACCCCAATCAGCTGTTTCATGGCCTGGGTGAGCATGTTCCTCCAGCCTCCACTACCCTAAATCAGTCATTTGTTGGTAGCTCCTCCTTGGACCCCGATCCTGCTGCACAGCAGGAGTCAGCTCCTCAGCCAACCTGTGACATAGGGGCACTTGTGATGGGAGCCCACCCATGTAGATTCCCTGGAGGCAAGGGCTGCTCATTTGAACTGCCCTCTTCACTGGCCCAAAGTGTGGCGACTGCAGTGCCCTTCCCCCCCTCCCAGGCTGGCCGGGGGGTGGGGGATCCGGCTCACCCGTCACATTTGTTTCAACACTTTGACTGTACTCAACACTCAGATACTGTAAGAATCTCCTCCATTTAACTAAATTAAGAGCACGTGCACCTGTAGCTTCTCTCTCCTGATGTTCGTGTCCCCCTTCCTTTTCTCTCTTAGATTGTAAGTCCCTTGGGGTAGGGACCTGTTTCCAACTACTGATTGTACAGTGCCAGGTACACTGCTGGTGCTATAGAACTAATAAATAATAATTATAAAAGTTGTCTTGGATACACACAGAACAGTTTTATGATGTTAAGTTAAGAAAACACTATTGATTGCAAGATGCATTTGTAGTTTATTAATATTGGCATTTATAACTTAGCAATTGATTAGGAAAGTTAAACAAATTGAACCATCTGCTTTCTAAGAATAGCAGCATCATTATCACACTACTCAAGAGCTTTATTTGATCTCTGATTAAAGCTCCCTTTTTTCTTTAACTGGTGTTACTTTATGTAGAGTGCAATTCTCATCAAGAATTTAGCCTGTTAAAGAAAAAAAATGAAACTGACCATTTCCCCCACTTCCTCAGCCTGTGGGTGATTTCAGACGTTACGTTAACACGGTGAACCACGGTGAATACCCACCTGTGGTCACCGTGTCCCGTACGTCTGGTCGCACCACGCCAGATGTTGGCCACGGTCAATCCCCACATGGGGTTCGTTTGAACCACGCTTCCTGGGCTAGCCGGGGGAAGGTCCCGGGAAGCGTGGTCAGACGGACCCCGGGCCGTGGCCAAGGAAAAGTAATGTCTGGCCGTGGCACGATCGGCCGGACGCGGCAGCCGCATTGGCCCCGCCGCCTGCCCGTCTCCTCGGAGGGCGGGTGGCGGGGTGCGTGGAGGGGGCGGGGCCCCTCCCACTTTCCCCGCCGGGATCCCCCTGGCACGTCTGTTGTGCCGTTACGGGGTGACCCCGGCGGGGAACGAAGCCGTTGGTGCCGGTACGGGGCCAACGGCCGCCATAACGTCTGAAAATACCCTATGTCTGTGACTCAGTGCTGTCTTTTACCTTGTGTTTAGCTCAATATGGCCTTTTTGCCACTATGCCATTAACTCCATATTACCTACCTACCTATGCAGAACTACTGTCATTGCAGTCAAGCTTTCCCAAACTCTGGCCACAAGCTACGTACACCAGAGCAGATCCATTGAAGCCCTATTCTATATTAAATGGCTTGTGGCCTCTGAGTGAGAGCTGTAAGGGAGAAGTAAAGAAAAAAAGAAAAATCACACAAAACATTTTTACGACTTTTTAGTGAGCAATAAGAGAGACAACATTTACTTGAAACCGAGACAAAGGCAGAACCCTTGTGTGAAGAAAAGAAAGCCGAGATATCTGTGGATATTATTTTTGAGGCAGTACTTTAAAGTACAAAAAAGCCCAAAAGCCATAACTCAAACTAGTTCTTCTAAAGAAAAGAACTGTGCTTGGTGCTTATATTCATGTTTGAACAATTCCCATCCTGCCTTCTTGTCAGAAACCTGTAGAACAGAACCAAGACCTCATCCCTTCAGGAGTGACACAGACTAGCTTATTTTATCTGGCACCAAACTGCAGTTGGGTGGAAGTAGTGTGTGATTTATGGCCCTTTTATCCTCTTCCCCCCCCCAAAAAATCCCAGCCATCACATGCAATGAAGGAAGTAGAACAGAGCATCCACTGGCTACATGCTGAACCCAGAAAAGATTGAAGTAATACTAGAGAGAAAACTTTAGTTTTCAGTTAACTGTAGTGCCCACGACCACCACCTTCCCCTCAAATGAAGCTCCACAAAGCTGGCAGCTTCACAATGGAGAGTAGACAGGAGTAATACATACTGGGAAATGGGGAAGAGGAATATAAGAGAGCGCATTTTCTTAGTAAGAGAAAGGCCAAGAGAGTACAGGTGTTCACCAGGCCCCCATGTCATTTTCGTTATTCAAAAGTGTCATTTTTGTTATCGTTATTAACGACAATGTTGTTGTTGTATCGTTTCAAACCAAGATTTTGTTTTTGGTATCGGTA
The DNA here is from genome assembly GCA_003113815.1 of Sphenodon punctatus. Taxonomy (NCBI): domain Eukaryota; kingdom Metazoa; phylum Chordata; class Lepidosauria; order Sphenodontia; family Sphenodontidae; genus Sphenodon; species Sphenodon punctatus. The sequence continues at coordinate 471,439 of QEPC01000727.1, forward strand.
TTGATTCCTGTGCGCAATTGACATCTAGCTAAATCTAAGGGAGATAGGGGAAGGGGAAAACTATCAATTATCTATATAATTATTCTAATCTATAGCTTATCTATACTACCAGTCTCTATATAATGTACAGGGGGAAGAAGGGCAGGGAAAGGTAGAAGGAAAAAATGTAGGGTATGAGGAAGGAAAAGTATTGGTGGTAATACAAGGAGGGCTAGGGAGGAATTTTTGTGTACAAACACCACAATTCTGTAAACACAACCTGACAAGCAGAGCTCTCACAGAACGGAGAGAAAAAGCCTGGTCCTCCCATTATTAGGGATGAGCGAACAGAACGCTGTTCGGATGTTCGGTCGTTCGGTTCAAAACCCGAGTTCAGGTTCAGCAGTTTGGTTCGGCAGTGTTGAGTTCGGCCGAACATTCAAAAAAGTGCTATCGGTACCGAAACCGAAATATTTTCGGTATCAGTATTTTTGGCCCTGAAACCACCCCTAGTGTCCACCACTAGTGCCAGGAAATCTGCTCCTCAGCTGCCTCTGCCTTCCAGTCACGTTTTTCCTGCCCAAAGTCACATTTTTCCCATCCCCAAACTCATCCAAACTTTTCCGAACTGTTCGGAAGTTCGAGTATTCGGTTGGAAGTTTGGTTCGGCCGTCCGAACAGGCCGAGTTCGGACCGAACTCTAAACTTCTCAACCACGTTCTCCCATACCTACCCATTATAAAAGGTTGCAGTGCCCTGCCCCAGAGCCCCTCTGATTGGTTGTGGGAGGCAGCAGGCATTGAGAAATCACAGAGTGCCATGAGACTGCTGGGGCCTGCTTGTGCTGCTCATTGGCCAGCGATATAGCCATCAGATACTGCTCGCCCCTCCCAACACAGGCACAGCTCAAGAGTTCAACCCTGTTTAGGGCTCCAAGATGTCTGCTTCCTCCTCCCCTCTTTACATTTTCCCTCCAAAACCCAACTGCCACAGCACTAACAACAACAACAACGATAACATTGTTGTTTCAGTTTTTGTTTTTCGTATTGGTATCTGTATTCTCAGTTGTCATTTTTGTTATCGTTACCATAGTTATTCTCGGTTGTACAAAAGCTACAATTTTCATTATCGTTATTACAACAAAAATGACATGCACGCCCCTAGGAGAGAGAGAAAATCTCAATGATGGGTCTTCCTTTCTGAAGGGAACAGTATCTACTGTTGGGTCATCTCAGACAAAGAACCAAAAAAGGGAATATGAAAGAGCTTGGAAAGAGGCAGTCAATGGTCTGGGGAGAAGTACCTCAAGAAAAATATGGTGTTGTAGGCAACTTTCAGACCTCCCCCCCACCCCGCCTGCTCCCAGCACATATTTTGGCTGCAAGGGAATGCACAGTCAGGATATGTGCAGGGTGCCAGTTTGAAACCCCCTCACTGGGCTTTGCAGGCAAACACCCACAGCGATACAGTGCATAATTTATGGCTCTGTATCACTGTGGGTGTTTGCCAGCAAAGCCTCGTGTGTGTGGGGGGGGGGGGGGGGACTTTCAGACCTGCAGCACCCCACAAATATCCTGGCCACACATTCCCTCCCATAGCCAGAATATGCATGGGGGTAGGAGAGGGGAAGGTCTGAAAGTGGCCTTAGACTTCATTAGAAAGCTAAAGACCTCAATCAAAAAGGGGCTGTTCAAGTCTTTATATTCTCCTCCAAGGGGCTATGATGAAGCCCAGTGAAAAAGTGGTTGAGAGGGTGACTCTTGTTTGATAATAGAATTTGTCAGGGTACAGCTGGAGGGCTGATCCCAGGCAACATCCGTGTTTTGGGAAAGATCAAATACGGTACCAATGACTTATCACAATTCACATCCTCTGCTTTCCAGGCAGAAAGTCCTTTTGAAATCAACACTGCTTCTGAGATGGGAAAGAGTGGCATGAGATAGTCTGAATCAGATGCCTGGGATTAGAAGATGAATAAGAGTTGGGTACTTTTGTTTCAATGTGTGAGTCAAAAAGCACAATGGAAAGAAAGCTACTCCACACATCTTTAATGTTAGGCTTAGTCAGCTGTAAGGGAATTTGATGGGAATGTGTGGTGTATTGCATATATTAGTTGTATACAAAGGTTCTAAAAATGAAAAGAATGTCAAATAAAGAGCTACCATGTTTTATAGAAAATACGATGTTATTTTACGACTTCCTGCACAACCTTTTTCATTCAGTCAGTCTATGGAATTGGCCTTCTCTTATGTAGTACTCCAGAGACCATGTATTGCTTTGGAGTGAAAGCAGCTTTTATCTCCCTGAACTAGCTGAAAAATCCAGCAGGTAGGGTGGAAAAACACAACAGGTGCATGCCAAATGAATGGAAACTAATTTACATTAAAGTATTAATTATATTTAGGGCTGAAACTTGATCTCATTTTTCTCTCGATTCAACTCATGATTCTCAGTCAGTTTTTAGCGAAACTCGAGAAAACACTGGGTTCATGACACTTTCTCAATTAAGTTTTGTTCTCTCAGTTTGCTTACTGGTATTATCCAAGGGCATGGCTATCATAGGGACAGGAGGGACATTTGTCCTGGGGCCCAAGCGTGGGGCTGGGGAGCATAAATCCTGTCCTGTTGCAGTGCAGCCAGGAGAGACTGAGCTGAGCAGAAGCACCTGCAGCACATAGCATGCATGGGACTCACCCAGCAGGTGGCCCATAGCAGAGCAAGCACCAGTGGTGGCATGAAACAGGCAATGCAGCCACAGTCTCCAGGGCTCAGGTACAGCAAGCAGAGGAGGGAGTAGCACTGGGGGGGGAGGGGAGAGGGTGGTAACAGCCCCCACGCCAAGTCCATTTCTTGTACTTGGGCCCATTCCAACCTAGCTACAGCCCTGGTATTATATCCCTATTCTTTTAGGACTACTGTCTTGCATACTGTCCGATGTTACAGAAGTTGAGATTTAAATTCTAAGTTCCAATCTTATGTGCTATGGGCTAGGGCTGAAACAAGAATCAATGTGTTTCTTACAAAAATCTCATGAGAATCCTTATCAAGATATCAGGATGATCTTGATGATGATGCAAGATCTCAACGAGAATCTCATCTAAAAGAGAAAAGCAACTGCACATGTGCATAATGGCCACCAAGGCTGTTCTGCGCATGTGTATCTCTTCCAAAATGGCTCTGGCATTATTGCTGCCATTTTGGGAAGAGGAACATTTTGTACATGTTCAGTTTTCTCATGAGATAACGTAAGTGCCATCCTGAGAATACCGGAGAGAAATATATAAAAGTCACACGCAAGACTTGGAAAAATAAGCAGTACACAGTCACATGACTTCAGTAAACAAAGTGAGGGGAAAAAAAGAACTGGGAGAGGGGGGTTGTCTCGATTCTTGAGTCTCACTAAAAACGAGTCAAGGACCATGATTATCAATAAGAATAGATAAAGTTTCAGCCCTACTCAAGGAGACTTCCGATTGGAGGGGCTACCAATCAGATGCCAATTGAAGGACCACAATGGCAAATCAGTCTTGAGGGGACATTTCCGATTGGTTGGTAGGGGAAGATGCTGGAGAATCTGGCAACTCACGGGGTAAAAATGGTAACGCACATGCACGAAAATTGCTGCCCTTTTCTAAAATGGCAGCAACAATGCCAGTGCCATTTAAGAGGACTTTTTATGTGTATAACAGCTGCAGCAGCCATTTGGTGAATACACAGTTGCATTTCTCTTTCTAGAAAAGCTCATTGAGATCCAACACCATTATCAGGATTGCAGCAAGATCTCAATAAGGATTCTCAATTCTTGTGAGATTCTCATGAGGAAAAAACCCAACCCCGATGTTCCTTTCAGTCCTTGGAACATTTTTTTTTTTTTTTTTATGGGGTGGGGGAGGAACCAAAGAGCTTCATATCTTTTTCAGTTACCTTTGGACTCAAAAACTGCATTTTCATTTAATTTGTATTTTAATTTTACTCTTTTCTGTCCCAGAATCATATGTATTCAGGGTTGGAACTGTTCGCTGCAGGTAAACCACTTCATTTCCCCTCCCCTTGGGGCAGAGACATGTCTCAATAGTCATGACATGATCGTTCAGCACCAGACACACTGTTGGCATTATTTAAATAATTAATAATGATGTGGTGCATAGGAGGAGAGTAAATTCACAAAGTGTGGATCATGCTTAGAAATGGTTTGAAAAATGTTTTATTTTCATGTACATTTCAATTAAAATAGAACAATTATACCCCCCTTTTTAAAAAAAAACAGAGTTCCCAGCTGAATAAATTTTTTAAAAGTGGCCATTGCACATGCGCAAATTGGCCCAGCCGCCATTTGCACATGCACAATGGCCAATTATTTTTACTTTGTCCCAATTGGAATCCAACTTAATTTTGTCTTTCTATTTCCGATCAGAATGGACCAAATGCCCGATTCCAATTGGAACAGGCAGATTTTTGCTTTCAGGCCTGTTATAGCATCCATGAATGCAGTTGTGATCTGATATGTCATGAAAGTGAAATCCACATAAGTCAAACTAAAATTTCCCTTTAGGTCAAACTACTTTTTTCCTCCCCATTCTAAGTCAATTGAACACACTGTGTTTTTGTATGGGATAAGTCCATCTCCTCTACTTTGTTTTCCTGATAGCTCAAAGCTACTTCCCTGAAAGCCATATTAAGTGATAAGAGTCTGTTAAGTGGCAGCTGATGTGTTCCCTGTGGCAGGGGGGAAGGAGTTGGAGGTGATACCACCTGTTGTTGGCTCCCCTTACAGGTATATCCCCAGGGGTGGGGCCCTTCGGGCGTCAGTCAAAGGGCAACACCCAAAGCATGTTGGTCACTGACAGGAACCATTAGCAGGACTGTAGTGGCTGTGAATCCCACCCCCCTGTCATGACCTCCATCAGAGTCCTACTGCTTGAGAAGGAAGGCCTTGTAGCAGCTGGAAACGTATATCCAAACTGTTGTTATGGACTTGGTCCCTATTATGTGTTGGGCATTCTGATGGTGACTGGGAAACCTGTTAGGCAGCCAGGAGTTTTGCTGGGACCATTGCCTTGCTGCTGTATGCCCTTGGAGGGTTGAATATTGATGTCGTCTTGCCGACCATTGATACTAGTTTCATCAGCCTGCATTAAAAAGCATCACCTCACCCAGGACATTAAAGGAACTGCCACCACCTGCGGCAAGTGCCGTAGGTGCACGCTGCTGGGCAGTGTCCTTAGGCAATGGACTTGGGCAACAGGGACTCCCCCCCCCCCCCCCCTTTATTTTTTTTTTTTAGTGGGAGCTGGCAATTATTTGTGGGGAGTTCGTTGCTGATTGTTATTCCTGCTATTCTGCTTGGTCAGGGTTGTACCTCCCTAAACAGCAGCTGGTGGAGGATTGTCCTTGTGAAAGTAATTGGGAATGGAGGATGACCATTTGCATGTTAGTAGTTTTGTTTATTTTTTCAGTGTCTTAATTTGGTCTTAGTTCATTAAAATTTATTTTAATTAATTGATTACCCTCCAATTACCAACTGTTAGAGTAAGGGTAAGTGGGAGGTTGTGGAGGAAGGGGTAACTGTTTGTTTTTTTAATAATATGGTTTCTATGTGCATTCCTTGTATAAACCTGAGAGAGCAGACTAAGCAGAATGGGGCCTTGAAGTGGATCATGTTAAAATTACAATATTTTTTTTACTGCCCTTCATGGAGAAAATTCTCCTAACCCCCTTTGGGGGATTTATAATTTTGGGAGTAATATCATAACCAAAGGGCCAAACGTGACTGCAATTAATTTGAAAGACCAGGAGAGGAGTAATGGACTAGATGTCCCCTTGGTTGATTCTGGTAGAAGGTGAGGGGACTAAGGGAACCGATATCTCTCAGGGGAATTTCATAGTCTCCCCTACCTTCAATGTCAAGGGGAAGAACACTGCAGAACTCTTTGATCCACCTGAGGCCCTTGCAGATTGTTGGCCTGATGATCCTATTGAGGATGGAGGAAACTGGCTCTATGGGATGTAGATCCCTTATTGGGCAGTCATTTTATTCTTAATAGCCAAACTTATGGTTGTGTTTAAGGATATTAATGCCGGTAGGACTTTGTGCTTTGAATCAATGTCTCTGTTATTGGTTTTGGATGACCTTTTGATTTATAAGGTAAAGAGGCTCCTTTGACACCTCAGCCTCCTCTTAAAGTAAGGAAAGAAGGGATTAGACGAGTTAAACCTTTGAATTTAAAAAGGGAAACCATGCAATGCATGAAGAAATCTAAAAACCTAAAGCAAGGGAAGCAGGGATATAAGAACTATGTTAGGTCCAATCATTCAGCCTTTTTAAAATGACTATTCAAGCTTTTGAATTCCCTGAACCAGGAAGTGGGGAAGAGGAAGAAGGGAAAAATTAATGGTGGGGTCCCTGTGGGGAAAAGGGCATCTCTTGTACAACCAATTTCCCAAGTAATGACTGAACCACTGGGTGAATACAAAAAAAGGATTACTCTAGCTGTCCCCAGTACCACGGTGGGAGGGGAATTTGAAAAACTATCATTGGGTGACCAAGTTTTACGGCCTGAAGTTCGGAATATATGTGAAGGGGACCCTATTGAGGTAGAAGTTGGGGTAACTTTGGCACTGGGGACCAAGATTTATGGTTGGGCCAGCCTTTAAAAGGGCAGTTTAAGGTTTGGGAAATGAATATTCACCTGGACAGGTCCAAATTAATCTTGATGAATTTCCCACTACCTACTGGTATTTTGAACTGGCAGGCACGTATTGGACATCTAGTAACATTCCTTAATGACCCTATGAGGGGCTTTTGGTATGATTCGGATGTGGAAGATGTCGAGTATCTTTGTTCTGGCTTTGCCAAGGTCTGCGCGGTGGTTATGTTTAAAAAGGAATATCCTGCAGCTATTGTCTATGGCCGTAGGAATTGGTGCTTGGACCCTGGGATTAGAATCAAAAAGCTTTTGTGGATGGATCCCTGGTTATTTTTTCTATGAGGATAAGGAGAGGGAGGGGACAGTGGGCAGTTGTGCCCTGTTCCCAGGGGTTAACTTTATATGTGTGATTTCCCCAATGGCTTCATCACCTTTATCGGAGCCTGAAACTAGAATACTCAGTGGGGAGAATTTTTCAAATGCAGGAACCTATTATGGGGCTATGGGAGAGGATGAGTCTAGGCGATGCCTGAGTAGAGGTACACGAGGTATCACCCCAAAGAGGGGAGCCTTCAGGACATGTATCCTTTTTGAATAAACCTGTTGGTTCCTAGATGGGCAGCTCCCTTGTAATGCCTATCCCCAGGGGGGAATATGGGTATGGGGGCAATACTCTTATTCAAGCAGAAGAATTGCTTCTGGCCCCAGATGGCAACCAAAGGAATGACTCTATGCGGGTTAATGAAATCCATTTAATGGATAAGGAAAATCAGCTAATTGAAGCTTATGGAGCCCTCCCAGTTGAAGAGCAGAAACATATTCTGAACGGATTGAAATCCCTGCATGATGATTTGGCTCAAATTACTAGCATAACATCTTCCCACATAGAGGTTGATATATTCTGTGATAAGGATAAGAGACAGGGTGAAGGGAGTTTTGTTACTGTAGGAGATACCCCACTAAAAGGCACCTTTCATTATCCTGGAAAGCTTTATGTTCCCCTGGCAGATGATACCTGTTAGCCTCTAGATAATTGAATGCGGAGGAAGTAGTCTCCATCAAAATGTAGACAGATAATACAGGTGGGCCCACTACAAGAGAGAGCCTACTACTCTAATGTAGAAGTCTCTTCCCATTGATTGGATACAATTTCCACTCAAGCTTGAAAATGTTTCCTATTTTAGTGGGCGTTAACGGGAGGTTGCCCTCCCAGCAGAATAGGAATGTAGCTGCCTTACATAGGGGAGATGAAAATAGAATACATTACCTGCTACCATGCTAACTGAGAAAGCAGAAGGTACTGTAACAACAGTGGGTTTTACTACAAAGGGGAGGTCATATGGCCAGGAAGAAGGACAAAAGAGGGATGAACAAGGACAGCTTGATATTGTTGCTGAAGAGCAACACAAGATAGTCATGGTGACAAAGGGTCTGGATAGCTTTGGTAAAACAAATGCAGTGGATCATATAGCACTGCAGTTGCAGCCTGCTAACCAGATAGAAGGAGAGTATACCTGACTCAATATTGGAAGATCTTTTCCATATTCTATTGAAGAATATAATGGGATAGACTAGCAAGATGGATAATTCCAGTGCAGACTTTAGTGTTTCTTGAAATAGATATAAGCATCCGCCTCTCTTAGAGTCTGCACATCAAGAGACCGTGGGAATTGAATGGGAGACAGCAGCAGAATGTGCAGAAGAGGTTGTTCCCTTTTTTCCAGTCTTGAGAACCCCTGGGCTGACTTATTGGATACTCAGGACAAAAATGTAGGGGTGTTTTCGTGGAGAAACCTAGAGGCCATAGAGCAGTTGGGTAATAAGTTATCAGTGACAGAGTCTGGGTATCAACTTGGGGTGTTGTCAACACCTCAGTTAGGGACAGGTGTAGCTAATTCCACAGAAAGGGTACAGAACCAGTAGTCACAGCAAGGTGGAAAAGTTGTCTCTTTTATTTCATGGAATGTTGCAGGTCTAGCGGCTAGACTAAGAAATGAGAGCTTTGTGCAGTTCATCTCTAAATTTGATGTGCTTCTGTTGCAAGAAACCTGGGAGGAAAAGCAGGTAGATCTCTTTGGGTTTAAATCTCAATTTGTTGAAGCATTACCCCCAAATATTAGGGGTAGATGAATGGGAGGTTTTGCCACCTTCATTTCTACATCATTAAAAGGTTAGGGTCTTTGAGATTAAGGAATACCTCCCCTTTCATTTGTAGTACAGGTTTGCAATTTGAGGATTTTATATGTATGATTTTAAATATATATATATATATATATATTTAAAATCATACAGTCATCATGGTACGATGTCATCATGTGGGATTCCCTAAAAGATTAAGGATGTGCAAACACTGGGGAGTTCAGTGTTCGGCCTGCTCAAGGTTAGGTCCCACCAAAACCATTCGGGTCCGGGCTGCTCGGCCCAAACCCGTTCTAGGGGGCAGGGGGAACCCGGTTTCCCCTCCCCCCCTCCAGGGTGCACGGTTGGAAGGGGTGGAAGGGGTGCCAGGGCTCACCCCCTGCCCCCACCCTGGTAACAAAAAAACCCACCCCAGGAATCAATCTATCTGGTGGTGCCGGGGCTCCGGCCCCGGGTCCTCTGGCGACAGTGGGTCCGGCTCCAGCGGTGCTCCGGAGCGCTTCAGACCTCTTCTATCCCTTTCAGGAACTGAAGGAGGGCTTCCGATGATCGAAAGAGAGGGGCCAGAATCCCTCCTTCAGGTCCCGGAAGGCCTAGAAGAGGCCTGAAGGGCTCCAGAGCACCACCGAAGCCGGACCCGATGCCACTGCTGCCGCTGGACCCAAGGCCAGAGCCCTGGCACCACCAAGTAGGTCGATCCCTGGGGTGGTGTGTTTATTGTTGGGTTATTTAAAAAAAAAAATGTTAACAGGCTGGGAGGGGGGAAGGTGAGCCTCAGCACCCCTTCCACCCACGCAGCCTGGGGGGGGGGGGGGGGGGGG
>QEPC01000727.1:481412-495408 GCA_003113815.1 Sphenodon punctatus
AAGAGTATAATTGATTATCTCCCCATCTCTATTTTATAATTTGGTGGCCTTTTGGGTGGAAGGAGCTCCTGATAGTGATGATCAACCACTTATTCGTCAATTGAATTTAAATGTGACTGGAAACCTGAGGTTTCATAGAGGTTTTTTTGTTAACACACCAGGATTCCAATCAAGGTATAAGAAGGGTTAGATGGATTTAAGAGAAAAGGCAGGAACTTGGAAGACTTCTTGATTCTCCAACTGGGAAATTATTAAGAAATAGTATTATCAATTCTGACTCAATAAAATCTCTGGGTTTAAATTATAACCACTTAGTGGCTTGGATATCACCTGCATTGCAAATAACTACAGGCCAGATCAACAGTTTTCCACATAAGTAAGGGAGTGGGTGGTTTGACAAGGAATGCAGAGATAAATATCTGGAACTACGTAGGATTTATCAAACCTTGATTCGAAATAATGTTGCGGTATTACCCTTGGTGTTCTATCAAGCCAGGAGAGATTATAAAGCATTGTTGAAAAAGAAAAAACTGGCATATCAAAAACAGCTGTGGATAAAACTTGCAGATGCTGCTACTGGAAGAGAGAGCTTAGCTGTTTCTTTGGAAATTGGTAAATGGAGTGCTGTCCTCTAGACCACTGGACTATGCTACTTATGTTTCTAAAGAGAGAGGGGAGGAACATTTTGCCAGACTATTTTTTAAACCTGAGGGAATCCCTGAGTTTGTGATGAATAACAAGCGCTTGCCAAACTGGCCTCCACTAACTACTCGGGAGGTGGAAGATACGATCAGTTCCTTGAGGGCAGGGAAAGCCCCAGGAAAAGATTTTATCTGACCTGAGTTGAAGGATTTCTCTTCATGGTGATCCCCTGTTTCGGCACATTTTGTTTACCTACCTGAATGCGACAGGGAAAATCACCAAAGAATGGGTGTCAGCGGTTGTAATCCCGATTTATAAGAAAGGAGAGAAGTCCTGTCCCCCAAATTATAGACCTATAAGTTTATTGCCAGTCATTGAGAAACTGTATGCCAAACATCTTCTGGATAAATTGGAGGCTTTGGTTGAAGCCAAGAAAATCCTTCATGACGAGCAAGCAGGCTTTCGTCTAGGGTGCTCAACAGTTGACCAAATATTTATTCTTGAGCATTTAATCCAGAGAACACAAAGCAAAGGTCGAGCTCCTTTTGCTGCCTTTGTCGATTTAAAGGCAACATTTGACTCGATTCCAAGGGAATTATTATGGGGGAAATGGTCTGCTTTTGCCAGAGACAGGAGATTGCTTTTTTAAATTTATAATTTGCATAAAGACTCCTCTATGAAAATTCGATTGAATCATGCATGCCAGTTATCCGATTAAATATCTGTGCAATTAGGGGTCCGGCAGGGATGCATTTTGGCACCCACACTATTCAATATTTACATAAATGATGCAGTTGATGTATTGAAAGATGTCTCATTCCATGGGTTACAGCTGGGCAAAGAGCACACTGACGTGTTTATTATACGATTTAGTTTTATTGTCTTCAACCCAGGTGGGCCTGTGCAGACTCTTAGATACCTTTCAAAGATACTGTGACAAAAATCTGCTGACTGAACTATGAGAAAACCAAAGTTATGGTTTTCTAGAGCAAGCGAGTCTTTAACTGGCAAATATAACATTCAACAGGTTAAGTTATTTAACTATCTGGGGTTATGTTTTAAATCCTCTGGGGCATGGACTGTCCAAATCCAGTATACAAAAGCCAACTCTTATAAGAGCTCTATCGCTATAATACGCTTTTTTAAAACTAGAGGTGGGTGTCTGGTTCTCCCTGCTCTGCAGCTATTTGAAGCAAAATATCTCTCTCAGATGTTATATTGTGCCTTTATATGGGCCTTGGGGAAACTTCCAGACCTGGAGAAAGTTCAAGCTAAATTCTTATGGTCAGTGTTGTTTGTTCCTAGATGTGTTGCTAATGTTATTCTAAGGATTGAAGCAGGAATTACTCTGGTATCTACTAGAGTCTGGATTAGGGTTATACATTACTGGCTACGTCTGAAATTGTCACTTTCATTCCCGATAGCCTGTGAAATTATATCAATTAATGAACCCAGTTTTTGGTGTGCTAAAATACAGGGAAAACTGCAATCTAGTGGAATTCCCCTTGATATCTATAGCAATATAGGTTTTCTAGCAGCCAAAAAATTGATCAAACGACAACTCCTAGATATTTCTCAACAAGAAGAAAATGGTTTTCTGGATATGTCTGCTTCTATTGTATTCTATAAATCAATTACGAATTCGACACCTGCTCCAGACTTTTATTTCTCTATGTTAATGCCATTGTTTTTATGGAAGACATTCCTACAAGCCCAAGTTAATTGTTTGCCCTCTGCTTTATTGGAAGGCCGATATAAAGGCATACCTTATGAGGAAGGATTATGCTCATGTGGCTTAACTACAGTTGAAACAGTTATGCATGTGCTTTTAGATTGCCTCTTTTATATGGAGCTTAGAAGTAAATTTACACTACCACTCCTAAAGCATTAGTCAGGGAGAGGTTCAGCTTTTTATATTAAATATTTTCTGAATAGTCATTCTCAGCTAATTACCAGCCATGTGGCTTATTTTTTGGCTGCAGCTGGCTAAAAAAGGCTTAATGGTGGGAAATTTTAATTTAAAAAAATAAAAGTGTGCCCGCCATTTTTTTATTAATTGAGTTTTAACTATATTTTGCTTGTACTTTCTTATTTTTGTTCTGGTATTTGTATTTCTGTTATTTGTACTTACGTTTTATCTAGACTTATTTTTGTTATGGCATGTGCTGAACAAATAAATTTATGATAATGATGACCAGATTGAGAACAGCTACATCTGCTTCTCATTCTGCATACCGTAGCTTAATGGCTCAGATTCAGCCATCAGTCCTAAATGAAGCATAGTGTGTTTGGAGTTTAGCAGAAATCTGCTCCCTTTCCCCCAGACCCACTGCACTTTTCATCAAAGACTGGGTTTGAATTGTTCGGCTGTGTTATGCAAAATGAAAAGGAAATGTGTCAACTACCACTTAACAGACTCTTAACACTGGGGTCAGCTGATCAACTGAAAAGCTTTCTTCCTACTCCTCTGCTAGCCCTGTGCAAGGTCACAGTACCGCTCTTTCAAATTTAGTCTCTAGCGATCCAGTGCTACAAATGAAAGTCACTATGCATTTCTGTTGGTTTGAATAAAGATTAGATTGAATAAAGACTCCTTGTAGCATTTCTAATATCGTTTGCTTATTTGGACAGCGCACAGTACAATAGCCTGATCCATTTCTTTATGGTTTGCTTAAGTGGATAGAAGTGTGCACCAGGGACCCATGTTGTTTTTTGTTTTTGTAATTTAAATCTTTCATTTTTGTTTTGTATATACCAAAAATTCATTTTTGCTTTTGTAAACAATTTCCACTGGTTTCAATAGCAAACACAATTTCATATGTAACTTTGTTTTTCATTATATGTGGATGAAAGTGGGAGGGAAATGTACCTACAATGGAAGGCATGATGCGTACCAAATTTCAGAAAGATTGGATAAAGGAATCCGATTTTATAAGCAGTTGAATTATGTTAATTTGCAAAAATCTGCATATATTTTCCTGGATGTAGTTCTTCGCTCCCATATAATGTGAATCAAACTTGGAAGTTTATTCCCCTCCCTAGGTTTACTATCTATGCCAAATTTCAGAAGGGATTGGATACAGGGTCCTGGTGGTATAAGCAATTGACTTTATAAATGTGTGTCTGAATAACATCTTTGTAGTTCAACCAGTGTACATGAAATTTGGCAGGGCTGTATCTTATACCTTCAGGTTCATCTCTGCCAAATATCGGAGAGAGGTGATAAAGGGTCCCAATTTTATAAGCCTGCACAGCATATGCAGGGAATGAGCCTATGCCAAAGACACTTACATGTCACTGTGGTATAAGATCGGTTTGTGATGCCAATTGGCCAGCATAAATGTCAACCACATATTCTCATTCTGTGCTGTGGCCACCCCAACTTCTCTCCCCCACTTGTTACTCGGAAGTTAGAAGCATCTGTTTAAGAAAGAGTCAATAGAAATTCTCCTATGTCCTCTGTCACAGTGCTGCAGGATGTGATTGTGATCACTGATTATAATTGGCCAGCCTGGATATGTAAACCAGGTCTCCTGATTGCTGGTATGTTATTCCTAGAGTCCCAGTTATGTCCCTTCTATGCCCACCTGAGGGCCGCCCCCTATGCCCACCTCGAAGCCACTACCAATTGGTCCTGTAAAGCTGGAAGCATGCAGTAATTGGTCAGTGAATGTGTCCGTCTGTTGTGTTTCTCCCCATCCTCACTCCTACAGCCTCCCTCCCCCTGCCATGCCAGGTGCCTGCCTCTGACTGACACTGCATGTGCTGCTATTTATCTGAATAATGATCTTCAAGGGGACAACTTCAATTGCTTATAAAATTTGGTCCCTTTATAAAGTTGTCCTGTAGTTTGGCATAGATAACAGGGAAGGTGTAGGATACATTCCTGCCAAATGATTTGTAAACAGGATGGGATATAAAAATGTTACAGCCGGAACTGCATATTCAAGTTATTTTATATATATGATAAAATTTGTATGCCACCCCCTCCTTCTAAAAGCATCTCAGGACGGCTATTTATTTAAACAAATATATTTATAATATATTTAAACAATTTTTAAAAATAATACAATTAAAAACCCCACAATAAAAAAAATTACCCCCTACCCCACCTCACCCAGCCCATCTCCCTTGGGAAAGGCACGGCGGAACAGCCAGGTCTTACATTGTCTGTGGAAAGAGAAGAGGTCGGTGGTAGGCAGACCTCCAATGGAAGCGAGTTCCACAACCACAGCGAATGCCCTCCACAAGGTTGACACCTGAGAATCCCGGGGGACCTCGAGGAGGGCGCCACCAGCCAACCACAGGGGCTAATGCAGGATCTGGCTGGTGAGGCAGTCCTGCAGATAGGTGGGGCCCAGGCCATTTAGGGCTTTAAAGGTCAAAACCAACACCTTGAATTGGGCCCGGAAGACTATAGGCAGCCAGTGCAGAGAGCGAAGCCCCAGTGTAATGTGCTCGCATTGGCCCGTCCCCGTTAGGAGACGAGCTGCCATATTCCAAACCAGCTGCAGTCTCTGAATCAGCACCAAGGGTAGAGTGCATTACAGCAGTCCAGTCTCAAGGTAATAAAATCATGGACGATTGTGGTGAGATCCGAGTCCGAGACATACGGCCGAAGCTGACACACCAGATGTAATTGGCGAAATGCCCCCTTCGCCACAGCCACCACCTGGACATCCTGGCAGAGCTGCAGGTCCAGAAGCACCCCCAGACTCCAAACTTTAACCTCAGGCGGCTCGCCCTTATCCAATCCCCCACAACTGTCAAACATCGGGTAAGCATTGAGACTACAGGGCTTGAGTCGGATGAAAAACTCCCTCCCTGCTCACATCTGCCTCACCTCCTCTCTTCGTACCTTCAAATCCCTCCTCAAGACCCACCTCTTCCACTCTGCCCTCCCCGACGTCTCGCTCCCCTCACCTAACTCCTGCTGATACCCTCCATCCAGTACAATCTGTTACCTGAGGTCTGTGTACTCATATCCTCAACACATGAACCAATAATTCTTGATGTAACCAAGCTAAGCACGTGCACCTGGGACCTCACATCTTTGTGAATGTTACACCTCTTGTCTCTCCCTCTGTTCTCCTTCCTTCATCTCCTCCCCCCCCCCCCCCCGCCATCTCGCAGATTGTAAGCCCTTGGGCAGGGACCGTGTCTATTCAATTACTTTGTAAAGCACCAGGTACATTGCTGGCACTATATATAGACACACACATACACTTTCAAATCGTAAATAATTATGATAATAATAATAAGAGAGATATAGCTGGGTGTCATCAGAATATTGATGACACCGTATGCCAAACTCCCTAACATCCTCCCCCAAAGGCTGCATATACACATTGAACAAGAGAGGGGACAGGATAGAACCCTGCAGGACTCCACACGTGAAGCCCTGGGGATAAGATGAAAAATCACCCAGGACCACACGTTGGGTTCTCCCAGTCAGGAAAGAGCGGATCCATTCAAAAACGGTCAGGACCCTTTATCCAATCTTTCTGAAATTTGGCAGGACTGGTAGTCTTGGGGAAGGCCATAATATTTCTAGGTTTCCTAACAATTGGATGGAAGATAAAGACACTGTAGCCAGGAATGCATATGAAGCTTTTCTTAAAATTGCAACATTCAATTGCTTATAAAATAGGTTTCCTTTATCCAATCTTTTCAAACTTTGGTAGACATAGTGCCCTCCATTGGAGGGTCTGTCTACTCAAGGTTCATCAGAATTGAACAAAAAAAAGGTATAGTCAGAAATACATTTTTCAGGTTCGCCCCCCCTTATTTCAAAAACAAAAAATTGTTTTTGTTATTTTTTCATTTTTGTTAATACAATAATGAAAAAGAAAATGAAAACTTTCATTTTTATCATAACAAAAACAAATTGCACACTCCTATAGGCTGAAGCTCTGATAAATTAAACTGTTTTAAGTAGCTCACTAAATTTGACTTAAGCAGACTCCACTGTACTCTACATGTTTTTGATGCTGCTTTAGTTAAATCTGCTGGTGAATTTCACCACATTCTATAATTAAAAGCTGCCAGAAAACTAGACAGAACAGCAGTATACACATAGTTAGTCCTTGCACACTTTTTATATCTAGAAAACAGTTAGATCAACCCAACTGTATCCATGTAGGGGTTGGACTAGATACCTGTGAGGTACCAACCCTGAAAAGTCTATGTGGTTTCTTCATATTGTCTGTTAGATAAAAACCAAATAGACAACACAGGATTGCAACGCATACATCTCAAACACTCAGGACAATGTGGGATGTTAGAAATACATATACTTTATGTAGTGCCACTCTGTTAGTTTCAATAGTAAATGTTGCATTTTCTTACAACATGAGACTTTGGCACACATGTCTAGACAGGGGTTGCTTTCAGACACCATGCTGTCACCCCCAGAGAGCACCTCATTGGTCATTTTCTGAGGGGTTCTTTTGATATATAACCAGTGAGTTTGAGACCCTGTGAAAAATAGTGGTGTGGATTAGAGCCCTTCTCGGTACCCACAAAACCAAGTATGCTTGCCCATCAAAATTGTGGTAATCAAATAGTTTTGCATAGACAGTGTCAAGTACATTGAAGATGGAATAGAGGCCCTTAGACTTGGCTATAAGAGGGGTGATTTTGGTAAGAGCAGATTCAATCGAGTAAAGAGAATGGAAGCCAGACTGAAGGGGAGAAATTGGAAAAGAAGACAGAAGGTGGCGATAGCTCATTCCAGGAGCTTCAAAGTCAAGAAAAGGACAGAGAAGTGAGATAGGGTGAAGGGTTGAGAGGGAAAAGTCGACTCAAGAGTGGACTTTTTAAAAATAGGTGAGAGAGTGGTGTGCTTGAAACTAGAGGGAAAGGAGTAGGGATGTGCGAACACTGGGAGTTTTGGGGTTTGGCCCATTTAGGATTCACCTCCCCCAAAACCATTCAGGTTCAGGCTGTTTGGCCAGAACCTGTTCGGTTTCATTGAACCAGTTTGGGAGGGCCAGGAGGAACCCGGTTTTCCCTGCCCCATCCCGTCTCCAGGCTGCGCAGGTGGAAGGGGCACCAGGGCTCACCTCCCACCACCATCCTGCCCAGTCTGGTAAAATAAAATAAAAATTTTAAAAAAACACAACCCCCCCACCCTCACCCCAGGGATTGACCTACCTGGTGGTGCCAGGGCTCTGACCCTGGGCCCAGCAGTGGCAGAGGCTCCGGGGATGCTCTGGAGTGCTTCAGGACTCTTCAAAGCCCTCCTTCAGTTCCCAGAAGGCCTAGAAGAGGCCTGAAGTGCTCCAGAGCATCACCAGAACTGGACCCGCCACCACTGCTGCCGTCGCACCCAGGAACAGAGCCCCGGCACCACCAGGTTGGTTGATCCCTGGAGTGTTTTTGTTTTTTTTTTAATAATATTTTTTTACCAGGCTGGGCAGGGGGAGGTGAGCCTCGGTGTCCCTTCCACCCATGCAGCCTGGAGGGGGAGGGGGAGGGAAAACCGGGTTCCCCCGTCCCTCACCCCCCCCACCCAAATGGGTTTGAAACCCAAACTTTGTTCAGTTGGTTCAGGCGGGGGACAGTTCAGGTTTGGGGTGTTCACAGATGGCCCACGTACCCCGAGAGGGAGCCCCGGCACCCTTTCCACCCATGCAGCCTGGAGGGGGGAGGGAAAGCCATGTTCCCCCCTGCCCCCCAGAACAGGTTCGGGCCGAACAGGACGAATACCAAGCCCACCCACCCGCCCCGGTGTTCGCACATCTCTAATTCACATTTCTTTGTTGACTTTGGCTATTATTACGTGGGACATCCCCACACACCCGAGTACCCATCTGAAGATGGCATGGGTGGGTGCATGTTCCCATGACCCATGCACTACCCACTCATTCCAAGCCAGGGAGAATAAGGGGGAAACCTGGAATGCTCTGTGCAGGACCATAAACGGGTGGTGCAGAAGCAGGGGTGAACACCCATCCCAGCCTGTCTTAGGCAGTGGCACACACCCACCCCACTCACCAGAATTGTACATGGTGCGCTCAACTGAGTGCACATGGACCAGCCCCCTGGTCATGTTCATTTAAAAACAGTCCTTTTCTTTAGTTTATGAATGAATATTTATTAGATCAGTCATATCTTCATACACATAGACAAACATATATACATACTAACAATAATTCCATATAAACACACTTGCATATAAATAATTAAAGCCAACCAAGAAACATATATTTAATCTTCATCTACTATGTACTGACAATACTGCACATGAAGTTTATCTGCAGTATTTGCAAAGGAGGCAACTGCTAGTGTGATTCTGTCCATAGAATCATTAAGTAAATATTCTAGCAGTCTATGAGTAGACCAACGCTTTGAAATATTGAGTGACCTAAATAATTTTAAACGTGGTTTTTTATAAATAGGGCAACACTTATTTCAGTCATTGGGTGAAGAGAGACATGTATCTTAACTCTACTTTAACATTTCGTATGCATGTTGCAGGGTTGCATAGGGCACCAATACAGCAGTGCAATATACATAAGAAGTGTTAAAGCAGAGTTACATGTATCCACAAGTCAGGCTCACAAGGTCTTATATGACCAAATTGGGGAATTAACTCAGCCTGGGACATAAAATAGGTCTCTTCTCCATTTGGCCCTTCAGACCAAAACTTTGCTTTTGGCCCCAATTTGGCCTCTTAAAATAGTTCTTTGCTCTTCCTTGAGTGTTCAATGAGTTCTGGTCCCTTTCTGGACCCACAACCTTACTTGCCCCCTCAGGCATCATTGATAAATGTGACCCCTCTCAGGGCTAACAACAGTTTTAGCCCTTCTCTGGCTATTAACACAATTGGCCCACACCAGGCTAATCACAGGTTTAGTAGCCCCATTGGGGCAATTTGCTCAGGTCTACTATCTCCCCTTATAACCTGCCCGTATCACCTGCTATGGGGCTTCTCCCACATAAGGAGGGTCTCCAAGTAAACAAACAAACAAACAAAATAAGCCTCTGTGGCACCAAAGTTCTGATTCTTATAAGCCTTTATGATTAAAAAGCTTATTCAAAACAACATCCTACATCAGGCCTCTTTTTATCTGCTTAGACTTCATAATAAAGGAAAACATAGGCAGATCTCACCTGTGGGTCCCATGTTATCTACCAGACTTATATAAAGGCTTGGAGCATTAGGCCTTTGAAGAGGTTCATCAGCAATTTTGTCTTGGTGACCAGAACAGGTTATCTCTACAACAGTGCTCTCACGTGGCTTTCTTATGCTCCTCCTCTTCTGATTGGCTCTTCTCTCTCAGGCAGGTCAAACTACAGCCAAAGCCTGTCGTATTAATTAACGGACTGCTCAGTAATAATAATGCAGCTGTGCATGACTACAGCACAGCTCATTTGCAGACTTTCTTCTGCTTACTTAAACTGAATTCTCTAGTCAATCTGCCACAACAGTGTCTGTTTTTTCATCCACTTCATGCATTTGTTTTGATATTTTGATCCAACCATTTTATATATAAATGAAGGGGTTTGATCCAAAAGCTTGAATCCCTACCCACACCAAACAGAAGTAAGAGCCCACT
Organism: Sphenodon punctatus; assembly: GCA_003113815.1. Lineage (NCBI taxonomy): Eukaryota > Metazoa > Chordata > Lepidosauria > Sphenodontia > Sphenodontidae > Sphenodon > Sphenodon punctatus. The sequence continues at coordinate 491,618 of QEPC01000727.1, forward strand.
AGCAGATTCTTCCTTGGCAATCCCCAAGCCCTCTTCATTCAGCTTCCAGATCTTAACCTGACTTGCCCAACATTTCTGCCCCACATGAGCTGCTGCACCATATCTCACATACCTCCTTCCCATAACGCTTTAGAATCCAATCGTTACTAAAAGACAATGAACACAATAAATTGGGAAAGTGCCAAAAGAATTTCAGACCATGATGAGAAATTAATTTGTTTCAAAGAATAGCTAGTGCTAAAGAGATGGGGGGAGGTGGAGATCAGAATATATGATGTTCAAACCTAACTCCAAGGTAAAATCCTGCAGGGTTGTTTCAATATAACTGGGAAATTAAAATTGCCAGTATATTTAACAGGTAATTACTGACCTCTGGGTTACACTTTTCCCCAGATACCTATCTAGGTTTTTATACCATTACCTACATTTTCCATTAAAGTCACTGAAGACCTAAAACTTGAAACTACTAATTTCCTGACTGTGCAGTAGATTTTCAAGGCCAAAGTGATACTTAAAAGCTTAAGTCATCTTGACTTTAGATGGAAGCCAAGAACATTAGGTGTAATTCTAGCCTCTTAAAATCTACCCCTACGCCCTTTTAGAAATGTGTGTGAGGATTATTGGTCCCACTTTAGAGACGGGGAATCTGAGTTTAAAATCACAGCTTTGAGAAAGGAAGTCAGTTTTCCTGAGTGTCCATCAAAGTCAATTACCTACACTCACCCAACCGCAGTCAATTTAGCCTGTATTAGTTTCAGCATTTATACCATCCTCTAATAAACATCTGTGTTCAATGGGGCTAATCCCAGACCCTGTGCATGGTGTGCGCACACGGACATACAGATCCCATGTGGGACTTGCGCACATCCCTGTTATTATGGGACTGTGCCATGTGGGTCCCTCGCACATGGGGGGCAGGGGAGTGTTGGGATTGTAGCCAAGGTAATATAATTTGTTTGCTAACATTATACCAAGGAGAATGAGACTGATCCAGTAGCAAGTGGAAATCAGTGATTTTTTTCTCTAAATTGTGATAGAACATTATAAGAACTTACAGGATGAGGCCCTATGATCAGTTTTGTGACTGATTCTAAAAGGTGTTAGATAAGACTCAAGATGCATAATCTATCTTGTTCTGTTCTTTAAACCACAGTTGAGTCAGGGTCCTAAGGGAAGCCTTAAGTGTTTTCAGGGTACAACCATTAGGAAAGATCATTGACACCAACACCTGTTGCTGATTGGTGCCACTGGGAGGAAGCAGCTGGCCAGTTGGAGGGAAATGGCTGTAAAAGCCTTCTCTGGGGTTTGGAAGGGTGGATTGCCAGGGTAGACAAAGGTCAGAGGGTGGGAGCTTACCTTAGTGTTTCTCATATAGAAGCAGGTAAGAGACTGAGAACATGTCTCAGAGGTCTGCTTGCTGTGAGATTGGCTAGCTACAGTGTATAATTTGTCTAACATCAACAACAACAAGAAAAGTTGTTCTAGGGCTCAACCCTTATTTGTAAGCCACCTTGAGCTGCTAGATTGCTGGGGAGGTGGGGTATAAAAAATTATAATAAAAGAAATAAAATAAACCATGTCCCAGAAGTCCCACTGCTTGGCCCCAAAAGCATAGTGGGTGTTTAAAGGGGCTGATGGAGATATGCAGTACACCCCACCCCCACCATCCCTGTTCCCACCCCTACTTTGTTTGTCCCTCATAGGAGCCAAGGATAGTACTGCTGTTTCTGGTCAGCTGTTTGGTGCTGCTGGCACTGGGACTGAGACTGGTGCTTCTGTATGCAGCTGTAGATGTGGTCTTCCAGAACTTGTCATTGCTGCTACTTTGCAATAGGTTCTAGCACTGAGCACCAGAATGAAAAGAGATGTTGGGCCAAGCTCTGGCAACTCCTGCCACAAGTTAATCCCTGGCTGGCCATGAGGTTCAGACCAGGACCACAGAATTGGACGGGAACTAGTGGGTTATGAAGAAAACATTATAAGGTGAAGGGAACTTTGAAGACTCAGCACTTCATTATGGTAAATAAAAGCACGTTGAGTGAAAGAACCTGTGTACACCAAACCAGTGTATCCTAATGGATAAGGACTTGGACCGAGGAGACCTTGGTTCAAATTCTGTCTTAGTCATGATATCCTGGGTGGTCCTAGGCAAGTCACCCTTTCTCAGCCTCAGTTCCTCATCTGTAAAATGGGCATAATAATTATTTATCACCCAGGGTTGATGTGAGGGTGAGCTGGATAAGGTTGTAACACACTTTGAATACTCAAAATGCTATGTAAATGATGAATAATACTGTGCTTTATGGATTTTGCTCCTGCAAAGATCTGTGAGCTGAACAGGAGGATGTTAAAGAACATATTCCAAAAGGTATTAGATAATAGTCACAATGCATTTTTTGTTTTGTTCTGTTTAAACTATGGTCAGGGACCCACATATCTGAAAGATCGCCTAGCCTACCATGTCCCTTGGTAGCCCCTATGTTGGCCAAGGGTGCCGTCCTGCTAGTTGTGTCTGTTACCCTTGTTCATGGGGCAGAGGGGCACAGGAGGGCATTCTTGGTTGTTGCCCGCATTTTGTGGAACTCCCTTCCCCAGGAGGTTTGTTTGAGCCCAAAGCCTGGGCATCTTCTGGAGGTAGTGCAAAATGTTTTTATCTGAAAGAGCATTTAGAAGATGGGGATAAATGGGGTTGGTTGGGTTTTTGGGTAGGGTTCTGGAGGAATGGGAGTTTGTGGGAAGAGTGTTTTTATTGTGTGATTTTTTACTGTTTTTAATTTTTATGCATTGTGAGTCGCCTTGTGCAAAGGGCAGCATAGAAATTTGAATAAATAAATATACCTTTGTCGTGTACAATACATTTCTAGGATTTTTAATGGGCTTTGGTGTTACATGCTGAAAAACCACTGTCTCCCTATTGAAAGCTACATTTTAAGGATTTAATGAGTACATAAAGTATCCTGGAAATACACAATTGCAAATAAACAAAAATCACTGAACCTACTGGAAGGACAAAGAGTGCCCTTTACAAAGCTGAAGATGTCCGACATTAACACAGTAGGCAGCACTGGCTCTTTTTTGCTGCTTAGCAAGTTACTTGAGTAGGTTCTAAAAGGTTGTGTCAGAGTAAGTAGCAAGAAAAGAAAAGACAAGTGTGAGAGAAGCAAAAAAGAAAGATAGAGATGGTGAGGGGATCATGGGATAAATATAAAACATATATGTAATAGTAACTGTTGTTACTGCAACATGTATATAATGTAAGCTGAGAACTGAACTCATGGCATGTACGCAGTGTAAACTGAGACGTCATTACATGAATGAAATTGTGAAATCAGGAAGGACTTGTCACCTCCTAAAGGCACTAGTAAACAGCCATTGACTTGCTAATGGAGAACATCCTGCCTACATGCTGTTGCCAGAGATGCAGGATTCGACCCCAAAAGCCAGCCCCTCATTCTCGGCAAGGCCTTGTGAGACATGGGTCGGTGGGCAGTAGGGAGCTGGAGCGGGGGTAGGGCCATGCCACCATGGAGCCTAGGGGAATGGCGCCCACTCATGCAAAAACCTGTCTGCTCTGGGAGGAAGGTAATTAAGTGGAGAGAGCCCTGAGTAAGTACGGGGCCATTAAAAAAGGGTATCCTCCCTGTTTTGAGAAACCACTGGTAAATATTATTATTATTATTTATTATTAACAAACATTTATATAGCGCCAGCAGTGTACCTGGCACTTTACAAAGTAATAAAATAGACACGGTCCCTGCCCCTAGGGCTTACAATCTGAGAGACAGGAGCTG
>QEPC01000727.1:497345-512996 GCA_003113815.1 Sphenodon punctatus
AGGAAACATGTTTGTTGATATAGCCTAATACAGGATCCTAGTAAGAGGGAATTCCTGCATAACACAAAATGGAGATCACACCCTGCAGCTCCCAAACACCAACTGAACAGGAAACCCCACCCAACTACTAGTTCTGGAGGGAAGAAGGAGCTGGTTATTGCCAGGTCTCTTAAAGCTGTACACACATATGCCACACTGAGCCCCCTTCCTGCTCCCCCAGCCCCCTCCCCAAGCCCTCCCTCCTGCTCCCTCCTCCTTCTCCCTCAGCCCCCTCCCCTCACAGACCCCCCAGCCCCACCACCTCATCCAGATCCTCTTCCCTCCTGCTCCCTCAGCAAGAGCAAGCACTTTTTAAATGCCAGGGACATCTTGATACCTCATCTAACATGAAATATTGGACCAAAGCACATAATTAGCATACTCAATATCTGTCCTATGCAGCCATCTGTGTCTATAAGAGTATGCTCACAGAGAAAACCCCGTCAACTTCAGGGTTTCAAGCCAGAAGAATTTGCCCCAGAGAACTCCATTGAAGTCAATGGAACTCTCAATAAAGAACGTTAGCTCCATCTTAACTAATGGAGCCACTAGTGTGGCTCCATAATACATCTCGACTTATCAGATTGTTCAGTAGTCTTAGTAAAAATCATTCAGCATTGTTGGAAGCAGCAGTTTCATGATAACTGTCACTCCAACTGTCTGCTCTCCCGCTTCAAACACCACAGGCCCTCAGTAAACCAAGGAGACCTGCGGGAGACTCGGGAGGGCAGCGGACACCTGGGAACCACTCTGCCAATGGTCTCAGCCAACAAGGTGTTCCAGAAGGCTACAAGATCATCGACAGAGTGGGTGTCAAGGTCCAGGGGAAACTCCCCCAGAGCATTCCGTAACTGATCCAGGTCCATAAGTGTCCGGGGGAAGACTGATCTAATAGGTCCTGCACCCCATTGGGGGCTGACATGCACCAGGATGCATGCCTTAAGGAGGTAATGGTCAGACCATGACAAAGGATCCACTCCCCTGACACGGAAGCTCAACCCAGCCAATGACCCCTTGTACACCAAAGAACAGGGACTCCTGAAATGGGTAGGACACATTGTTGTGCCTGCATCCTGCCAACCCCATATCTTGTAGTCACACCACTTCATACCACTTGCAGGGCATCCCGGACACGAGCGGACACACAACCTAATTGGGAGATCCTACTGGTGGCCAACTCTAGCATAAGATGTACAGCACTATGTGAAAGTGTGCGCTACATGTGCCCATACCAAAATCCCCAGGCGAGCTTCCACAGGGCTCCTGCAACTCGATACCCCACCTCAGGGGCCTTGGCAATGCGTGGGCATTGACTTCATGGTGGAACTATCCCCCTCCACGGGGTACACCACCATTTTGGATATAGTTGGTCATTTTACAAAACTAGCACATCTTGTAGTTTGCAAGGGCTTACCCATAGCTCATCAAACCATGCTGTTATTTCTCTGACAAGTTGTGAAACTACATGGTTGGCCACTGGAACTTATTAGTAACCGAGAGTCCCAATTAGTCTCCCACTTTTGGAGAGCAGAGCCCTATTTTCTGCCTTACAAGTCACACTAAAACCTACTACCTCAGATCATCCTCAAGCTAATGGCCAGGTTGAACGTGTCAATCAAAATTTTGAACATTATCTACAGTGTTATACAAACTACCTACAAGATTACTGGTATACCTGGCTGGCCATGGCCGAGTTCACATATAACAATGCACCGAATGCCTCGCTCAGCGAATCCCCTTTTTACGTAATGTATGGCTTTCACTCCAGATCAGTACAATAGATTTACCCTCCATCCAAGTACCAGCAGCAGGCATGCTTGCTTAGCACATTCAGCAAACTCAAGTCATCGCCCAAACCGTATTGCAACGCTCCCAACAAAGATACAAAGAATACACCAATAAACACTGAAGCCAAGCCCCTCCCTTGAAGACCGATAATCTTGTCTGGATCGACTGCCGGCATTATGCCTCTGCTCACCCCTCCCCAAAATTTGACTTGAAATACATTGAACCATATCTCATTGTGAGACATGTAAACAAGGTTATCTACATGGTACAGCTTCCCACCTGGGGTTCAGATACATCCCACCTTCCATGTATCCCTCCTGAAAAAGGCTGAAGGCATGTCACCTCCGCCGGCCATTGATGCACCTGGTTCAATCGCCATCTCGGACTTCAGTCCAGAGTAAGAGGTCAAGGCTATTTTGGATGCAAAACTTAATCGTGGGCACCTCCATTATCTCATTGACTGGGCCGGCTATGGCCTCTGACGAACATTCCTGGGAACCCGCTGCGAGTATATCTGCACCTCGCCTACTCCGCTTGTTCCACCACTGGCACCCCGACAAGCCCAGCCCGTGGTGGGTCTTTGCCCGGGGGGCTCAGGGGGCGTAATGTCAGGAGCGCCAGCCACGGACGCTACCCAGACCAGCTTGGGGATGCCAGGAGACACCAGGACACCTCCCCCACATGCAGCCCTGCCGCTGCGCCAATGACAACGGAGACGGGCGCAGCGGTGCAAGAAACCTCCCCACCTCAGTGGGTTGCCAGGGCAACCCACCCTGACGCTGAGACCATGGATGCCCAGCCGGGGACCTCATGTAGTATGAGGGTGGGGTCTGAGCCCCTGCGGGGCTCCACGTGCTTGCAGGCACACAGGGGGGCAGAGTCCACACTATCAACACTGCCACTGTAAGGCACACAGTGCCCATAATCAGAGCATGAGAAGCTGGCCCCTATGTGAGCTAAGTGTGGTTTACCTTGTTGTGAATTCTGCCTTGTGATTTTCTTGCCTGTTTGAGTCTAGGGTTATAGTATTTGCGTGTGCGTTGTTCCTGACCCCTGCCTTCCCTTCCTACAAGTGAGTGTACGAGTGAGAGTGAGAGGGCAGAGTGCGAGTCCCTTCCCCCGCCTGTGGTACTTCCCTTCCCAGAAAGAACGTCCTACTCCCTTCCCCCTTGGACCATGGTCTTTTGCCTCTTCACCCCACACCTCCATCACCGCATCCCTCCCTTCCCCCATGGACTGAGTTGTGGTTGTAGTGTGCACATGTGTTGCATGGCCTTGCCTTCCCTAAATTGCTCTGTGCCCTATGATGATAGAGGCCTGGTCTCATTGAGACCTACAGGCCATACCACTATCCTGATGGGCTTATTTCCCAGGTACCCATCAACAGAGCACGGAATAGGGGTTGCTGCACAGAGCCCCCCTCCTACCCTCCATGCCCCTGTTCCCTTTCTTCCCCCTTCCCCCGTGACAATATTTTAAAAACAAACTATGGTGTTCATTCACTGCAGCTCTGAAGAATGCACCAAATCTGAATTAGACCTTTTTCAGATGGGCCCCACCCAAACCAGTATCGAGAACAGTATGTACATCGAGGTGCCGCCGCTGTCTGCTTTAAACATGAATGCTCCATTAGAAATCTTTATTTCAGGCCATGGAAAACAATACATAGATCCGAACAACATGCTGCTGTGTGCTGCAAGATTGTGAAAGCTGACAGAATGAATATTGAGGAAGGGGCCAAGGTCACCTTAACAAATTACCCCATAGCATCACTTTTTAATCAGGTGGATGGGACTTTAAGGGATCAGCTTATTAGTCAAATCAAATCAAATCTTTATTTATGGCTCCACCAAATGGTCATTACCAACTCTGGCATACATTTCAAATTAAACGCATTTCTAAGCAAGCATATAACAACATGTATAAACATAAAATATATAAAAGTAAAAATTAAAATCAAACCAACAAACCATCATAACAACCATCAAAACATCATAAAACTTAATCCAATTACATAATATAGTTTCACCCCTAGATAATTACAATTAAACCTGAAATTAATCACGGCTCCCATAGGAGACATTTATACACAAATAAAATCGACTTTAGATGACCCAAATAAAAATCGAACACAAACCAGATTAGGTGCCATGATCCATATTAACAGCCTTAAAGTTCAAGAACTTACATCTAATATCAAAAACTTGCTTTAAGTAACTAGCTACCCTCCATGTTAAATGTTCTTTTTTGTCCTCCAACAAAATAGGTTTTAAAGTGCAGCCGTCCCTCCCTGGATACTGGGCTAAATAGGGAGCCATTCCCCTCTCAGACTGTCATATATTCAGCAGTTAAAAAGAATATGCTCCACCATTTCAGCAGTTAAATGGTCGTAAGGGTAAAGTTGATTTGCATACTTCATCTTGCAGATGCACTCTTCTAAAATCCTGGTTAGAAGAGAGTTTAGCTGGGCACATAAGAAAAAAATCTAGATATAAATGAAAGATTCTGCACTAGATATGAGGCCATAGCTGGCTTTTTAGTCAGAGCAACAACAGTTACCCTTATAGGGTGATGATAGAGCTGATTCTTAACTATGGTAGTGATACTTTAATGACACAATTTATCGCAGGAGGATTTTATAAAGATAAAGGGGGGGCTCATGAGCGAACTACTGTGACAGAAGCGGGTAATCTCGGTTTCAGAGTCAGGGCTGGCCACACTGCACAGAGTAGGAAGATTGATTTCCTAGGGCCTTTACACTGCGATTTGTTTTTTCAAGAAAAATTGCTTTTTAATGGAGTGGATGTAAAAATCAAACTCACATGTTGCAAAGATACCTTTTGTCTGATGAGTGCTGATGCCAATGAAAATTACAACATTTATATTCTTTCATGAAAAGGGTGAAAATCTCACCGGGCGTGTGTTTGGGCCATGCTGAAGTGCTTATGACAGCAAACACTAAGTACCCTATTGACCGCGTGGGGATGAAATTGTTTAGCATACCAGCTGGTAGCAGAGTCTGTAATCAAGAAAACCTCAAGCAGCTTGTTGTTTGTTTTGTGGATACAGATGCGCAGAGTGGGACATAGACTAAAAATCATTTAAATTTTAAGCACAGCTATGTGCTTAAAATTAAGCACATGATCATGAGTTGTTGGTGACTTGGTTGCAGGACCAAGCTGGAATGGGTGAGACTGTCCTTGAATGGTGCCACTCCTTGCTGGCTGGGAGAACTCAACATGTGGTGCTGGGTGTTCATTTTTTCCCCAGGGTCTAGCATGTGGAGTCTTGCAAGGTTCCATCTTGTCCCCTCTTGTTTAATGTGTATATGCAGCCTTGGGGGAGGGGGGGGTCATCAGAAGGTTTGGTGTAAGGTGTCATTAATATGCTGATGACACCCAACTGTACCTCTCTCTTTCATCCAACCCAGGCTCAGCAGTCTCAGTGATCACTCTGTGTTTGTCAGCTGTGGGGGACTGGATGAGGGCGGGCTCCCTGCAGTTGAATCTCAACAAGACAGAGGTGATGGTTGTGGGAAAAGGCAGGAGAATGATAATACCCATTATTGATGGGGTCCATCCTCCCCTGGTATCCCAGGTCCATAGTTTGGGGGTGCTCCTAGACCCGCAGCTCCACCTGGCTGTCCAGGTGGCAGCTCTGGTGAAGGGCACATTTCACCAATTACATCTGGTGTGACAGCTTAAGTCATATGTCTCTGACATGGGCCTTGCCATGATCATCCATACTTTTATTACCTCGAGACTAGACTACTGTAATGTGCTTTCCATGGAGCTACCTCTGGTGACAGTCCAGAAACTGCAGCTGGTGCAGAATGCGGTGGTTCATCTCCCTAAGGAGGATGAGTTGTTGCAAACACATTACTTCGGTGCTCCGTTCTCTGAACTGGCTACCGATAGTCGTCCGAGCCCAATTCAAGGTGTTGGTTCTGACCTTTAAAGTCCTGAATGGCCAATGGGCCCCACTTATCTGCAGGACCACCTCACCCCCTGGGTCCTGGATTGGTCTCTGCAGTCAGCCAGAGGTGCCCTCCTTGAGGTCCCCTGGGTAGCAACCATGAGGAGGGAGTTCTTGGTGGCTGCACTGTGGCTGTGGAACTCCTTCCTGTTGGAGGTCTGCCTGACCTTAGACCTCCCTTCTTTCTGTCGACAGTGTAAGACCTGGCTGTTCCACCAGGCATTTGTTGAGGGAGACGTATGATGGGGGGGGGGGTTTAGGGTTGGGGGGTTTTCTGCTTGGGTTATTTTAATGTTTTATATTGTGAGATCTTGTGTTTTTATGATGTTAGTCACCCCGAGATGCGTAACCAGGAGGGGGCAGCATAAAAATGCAAATAAATAAATAAATAAAAATAATAAAGTATTCCCTTTCAGTTATTTGGTTTTGATATTTCATTTGCTTTAGCAATGTGAATAAAACAAAGTACCTGTTTTAACACACATGCAAATTCATTTTTCACACCAAATAAAATTGAATATTGGTGGTGTACTCAGATATGTGCATTATATTTCTGAATGCAAAATGGCATATTCATTTCAACTCTAACTTATAAACACATTTTCAGGTCTAATGATGGCTTGTCCATTGTACAAGTCATACTTCTATTATTATTATTATTATTAACAAACATTTATNAGACACGGTCCCTGCCCCTAGGGCTTACAATCTGAGAGACAGGAGCTGGGGGAGAGACTTAGGAAGGGGAACAGAGGGAGAGACAAGGGGTCTAACATTCATGAAGATGCGAGGTCTCAAGTTCAGGTTCTATCATAGTCAGCAAGCTGTGAAGCAGGAGTCCTATAAGAGAACAGTGATATGTCAAGTTATAATTCCAATACTTGCCAAAAGGGCTGATGCTTTTGATACCAAAACTTATAATTGGACCTTGAAATTGTTCAGGGATTGTGGCAGGTATGGGCTTACTAGGGTATGAGTCCTGGCAAGATATGCCCCAACACTCTGTCCAGCATAATTCAGTCTCTTATTCTCTATACTCTTTCAATTAGGTTCACACTCCCAGTTCTCATAAGACAGGCACAACACTATGGCTTCTACTCACATTTGTCTGGGTTCTATGGACCAGGCAAACCCCTCTGCAACCCAGGTATATCCCTTAGCTCAGGCAACACCCTCTGAGCTTCTAACCTAGTTGGAAGCAGAGCTTCCTCTCAGCTCCTTGCCTCCTTCACAACCTCACAGCCCCAGTAACTAGCTCAGGCTTTCACCACTTGGTTGGCTCCTCACACAGCTGCCTCTCTTAGTCTTTAGACACTGTCCTGCACTTCTCTCTTCACTTACAACCAGGCTAGCCAAGTCCCCTGGCTGGCGCCAATTCACTCTTAAAGGGACAGTGGCCCTCGGGGACTCTGCCCTGTTTACAGGGATTAATCATTCCAAATCCTCATTGCATTTACTACATAGAGGAGAGCATACCAAATAGATATCAACAATGGAAATTCCATTAATCATTTGATTTGCAACCTCTCCAACTGGCCATTCATTCAGATTTAGAGAGACCAACTTTCAGAGTTACAGAACTCTAGTTAAATTCCCCTTTATCTTTATCTTTTCCACTTCTGAGTAGATGCAACATTTACATAAAGCTGGGAAAAGGGAAACTCATTCCCAGAGACTGTTCTCCACACCTCCTATATTATTTTTACTTACACCAGAAGTTGTGGGAAGCTGTTGACTTCTTTAAAAAAAAACACCACCACCAGGCAACAATTATAAATAATAATAAAAAAGGTTGTGTGTGTAAGTATTTGGAAGTGCAGGACCTTAAACTGTATTTGATTCAGTGCAGGCAGCAAACCTGCATTTGCACAGTTTCAGTCCAAAAGCACATAAGATTGTAATCTTGATCCAGGCCTTTCCTCACAGCATTAATGGATACAAAGGGTGATTTCAGATGTTACATTTTCAGGATTCACCACAGTCAACCTCAGTCAAACACGGGGGTGGTGAAAGAGTCTTGCACGTCTGTTTTGCTCACATCCAGATGTTCACCACTGTCAAACGCGGCCCGGGGTGACCCTAACCACGCTGTGTGAGGTTGGGGTGGGAGGAGGGCCAGAAATGTGGTGAAGGTCCACCACGGCAGGGGTGAATTAAAAGTAACTTCTGAAGGGAAACCCCCCCGGCCGTGGTGACCAGAAATGAACACGGGCCATGGTGATGACACGGAGTGTCATTCCTAGGCAACAAACAACAAGAGGCACATGGAAGGAGATTTAAAGGGCAGGAAGCAGCAGGGCTACGTGGCGGAGAAGGCGATGGAGAGGAAGGTGGAGGAAACTGAGCAGAGGATGGAGAGAGAGGGGGAGGAGGAGGAGGAGCAGCAGCAGCTGCAGCAGTCACAGCAGTAGCAGCAGAAGGAGGAGGAACCCGGGCCGCCGGGGGACACCTAGAAGCAAACGGGACCACCCCGGAAGAGGGTAAGGGGTGCAGCTGGGAGTGGGTGGGTCAGATCTGGGGAGATGGGGCACAGGCATGGAGGGGGGAGACAGGGAGGGTGGTACCACAGCTGCCAGGTGACTCACCACCAGCCCCCTCTGTACCCCCAAACAGACCCGCAAGAGCACATGCGCCCCAGAGGGTTCTGAGGCCGGAGGGATCCAGAGACAGGCGGCAGCAAGGGAGGACAAGGCAGCAGAGGGACTGGTACCCAGGTGCCGGTACCACGGGGGGGGGAAGTGGGGGCTACAGGAGACCTGAGACCTCCTTGCTATCTGGGCGACACCTGAAATGCAGGCCAAGCTGACAATCAATGCCAGAAATGAGCAGGTGTTCGCTCAGATAGCCAGGGAAATGGGGGAGGCCAGATACAAGAGAACGCCCTCCCAGTGCCGGACAAAGATAAAAGAACTAAAGATGGGATACAAAGATGTAATGGACAACAACCGGTGCTCCGGCCAGGCAACAAGAGCCTCCCCCTACATGGAAGTGCTGAGCTGGGTGCTCCACCGCAAGGGCTCCATCATGGCCCTGCGCCCAGTAGGAGGGGACACCCAGAACGGTCGGCCAGCAGAGGAGGAAACCCCCCCCTTACAACCAGTGCCGCTTGAGCAAGCCCCCGCACAGGGCAGCGACCACGATGAGGAGATGCCTGGGACCTCGGGTATGCATGCCCAACAGTCCCCCAGCCCGACCTCCGAGGAGGCAATGCATGGACCTGCAGACTCAGAGGATGTAGAGAGGGAGGAGGAGGAGACCTTCACCCTGACCCTCATGCCCTATCGACGTGGGGAGCAGCCAGAAACGAGCCCGAGCGACCATCCAGCCTTGGAGGGAACTGACACTGATGGAGCAGGTAAGGCCAGGGCTGGTCAGGGCACCTGCGTACAGACACCAAGGGTGGGGGGGTGGCAAGGCAGGGGGAGAGGGGCAGGGTGCTGGCCGGGCCAACAAGCCCCAAAGTCATGAAGGCGGCAGTGCCCTGAGCACTGTGACCAGAGGGAGGACCTGGGAAAAGCACCCAACAGAGTGGACCATCCCCCATGTCACCTCACAGAGCCACACGAAGCACGGGAGGACCGTAGCAGGGGACCACCCATTCCCGCGGCACAGAGGATGAGGGAACACCGTGCGCGGATGCGCAGATGGAGGGTGGACCTGGCACAGGAGCTGGTGTCCACCAGCACGCATCAGACAGAGGAGATGCTCGGGTCTGTCAACAGGTTGGAGGAGGGGACAACGGAGGCGCTGCAGCAGGTGGAGGGGAGGGACCGTGCTCTTGTGGCAGAGATGCAAAAGGACTGGCGGTTGCTAAAAAGAGACATGGGCAGACAACTGGTGTCACTCCAGGAACATTCAGACAGGCAGGACCACCGGTCCGAAGAGTTAGGATGGAAGTTGGACCACTCTCTGGACCAGGGCACGCCTCTCCTCCTGCAGACTGGGGCACTAAGCGCCTTTATAATGGCTGCGGCCCTGCTGGGTGAAGTGCAGGCGCCCGGTCATGCACCCCCTCCACCTCCGCCGGGCGCACCACTAGCCCTGCCAGCGCAGCAACACCAGCCACCCCAACGGCACCAGGGCCCGAGGATACGTGGTCCAGTGCCCCCCCAACACGGAGGCCAGGCCTCCAGGGTCAGGGTCAGGCGCAGGCTGCCCTAGGAGGGGGGAGGTGCAGGTGAGGAGCAGGGGACGTGGGTCCGGGGCAGGTATCACGGCCCCAATGGCTTACAGCACCTCCTCATCCTCTGAAAGGAATCCAAGGGACAAATGAGGTGACGTGCCTCAATTTACCCAAACGGGATCGAAGGTTGCAATTAACAAGCCAAAGTATAGAGGTACAACTCAGTTTTATTGAATAGACACTTAACATCTGGACATGGCAGTGTTCTCAGTTACAAACCCCAGTAACCCATGATATCTTACGTGTCAGAGGCACAGTCCGAGACGCAGGCTGGTTCAGAGGAGAAGGGGAGAGGGCCCAGCAGATGGCTGGCCCGGGGGTCTCTGGATCTTTTGAGAGCGACGGTAAGGATCAAAGACCCACACGGCTCACTGCAATGCTAGTGGCCGTTAGTGTCAATGACAAGGGGCAAGGGGCTGAACTTTCCCTTTTATAGCTTCATTTATTAGGGATACATGTTGCAGGGTCCCCTTTGCCAGGTGCAGAGAATAAGCTGGCTATTCATTATGCTATCACTTGGAGCACAGCCACCAAGCTAGTTTGGAGTTCTTAGGGAGTTTTAGGGAGTTACTGTTTATTTGTAGGGGAGGGCACCTCGCTTTCTTACAAACTCCCTTTGTTTCTCTTAGGCCTATTTCTGTGTTCCCAGAGATAGTGACTGTCTGAGGTTTGTTATTGTGGCCTTGGAAATACATTTTCTGCTTAGAACGTGATTTTGACAATTTTATTCTCATGGGCCTAGTTGGATAGTGTCAGCCTGAGGCCTGTGGCTGAATAAACTGAACTGAGTTGTCCAAACCTGATCTTGCTTGTGTCTCTGATCATGGTCAATATTGCCTAACTGATACATAACACCTCCACTAACAAGGGGGGGTTGGCAACAACTGCCATCTCGGTAGGCAGGGGGAGGGGTCGGCTAGGGGCACCAGGGGACATGTGAGGGGCAGGGGCAGGGCACTATAGGGGATGGGGAGGGAGGGGCACATGGCACCACAGAGGGGGTTTGGGTTGGCAATGGGCGCAGGGCACCTGACTGCTTCAGGTACCGAGGAATGTATGGGGAGTTGGTGTTGGAATAAACCATGTCATACACACCTGACGTGTTCTGTGTGCTTTATTACTTGCTGGAATGGGACTACAGCAGCACATGTGCGCAGAGGCCCGTCACCGATGCCCTGATGGGTAGCCCTGGTCTCTGGGGGGCCTCAGTGACATGCTAGGCCATCAAGGTGATGGGTCAGTGCAGCCCTAATGCGCTTGGCATAGTGGTACTCTCAGGGGTTGGGCACATCAGCGTACAGAGGTACCGGGCTAGGCAGGTGGCGTGAGGGGGGGTTCTTGAGGGCAGCCCCATCTGTCTCGCAGATATTGTGCAGGACACAGCAGGCGCCAATGACCAGGGAGGAGGTCTCCACTGTATAGTCCAGTCTGTCGGCTAGACATCGCCAATGCTGCTTGATGGCACCGAATGCCCTCTCAACCACAGTGTGCACTCTGCTGAGGTGGGTGTTGTATCGCTGCTGGGCCCGGGTGGCTGCCACTGGGTATGCCTTCATCAGCCAGCACCTCACAGGATATGCTGGGTCCCCTATGATGCACGGGGGCATCATCACCCCCTCTATGCAGGTCATACGCATGTCTGCAAAGTCCCCCCTGTACATGCAGGCGAATAGCAGGGAGATGGATGCGCGCATCGTGACTGCGGCCCGAGTGCTCAGTGAAGATGTCAGTGAAGCACCCCTGATGGTCCACCAGTCCTTATAGCTGGAGTGAGTGGTAACCGTGCCGGTTGATGTACTCGGCCTCGTCATCATAGGGGGACGCATGATCTCTATATGAGAGCCATCGATCACCCCCAGGCAATTTGGAGAGCCTAGATCCATGAAACCTGCCATCTCGGTGTCCTGGTCGACTAGCTGCATAACGGTCTCAAGAAGCACCCCTTCCACAGCCTCGCAGACGTCCTGCACCAGACATGCTACGGTCGTTACCCCACCCCAAAGTGCTGGGTAATGGAGTGGCATGAGTCCGGGGTGGCCAGGGTCCACACAGCTATGGCGACCCGTTGAGGCACGGGAATGGGTTCCCGCATGTCTGTCCTGAGGGGCTCGAGCCACTCCCGCAGCAGCTCAGCAAGGCTGGCCAACAGGGCCCTACTGCCGTCTGGGAGGGTGTTTGCTCATAGCAGCGGCCTGCTGTAGGCTATTCCGAGCTGCCGTGCCATTCTCAGGGCTAAGAGGCATACGGCCCTGGCTGTTGTGAGACGGGTGTGCGCCCCCACCCTGGCCATATACCAATGGTCCGCGTGCATCCCCTCCACAAACTCGGCAATAATCACCATCAGGTTCATGTGCTCCCGGAACCACTCAGCTATTGCTTGTAGCAGGGCTACGTGGCATCCCAGCTGTACTCGGTCCATCCCTGTGGGAGCTCCTTTCCGGTATGTCCATCCTACAGCTAACACAACGTGTGCTCAACTCCACCTCAGGCCTCTGTCCCGTGCCCCTTAAGTGAACACGCCCCCACTCCCATGGGCCTATGAGAAATGGTAGGCACCATCCTTCATAGATCCGGGCCGGCTGTGCCTCCCTGTGTGTACGCACGCAGTGTCCTCTATCTCCTACTTCAGGTGTACATATGTGGGGCTGCCCAGCCTTGCATGCCATCAGCTGTGCACTGCACGCTCTCCTCGCTCCTCTCCACGTTGGCCCCATTGTTTCAACTGTGTTGTTATCTGTCGGCCTTGGCAGCCCCTGTCTGCCTGTCGAGGCCCCCTTACTTACATCCCATGTAGCCCCCACGGCCACTGTGGCTCATACCCTCCAAGAGCTGACCCATGGCAGCTGCTTTCCATCCCTTGGTCCTGCTCGGGGGCCATAGGGCCTCTGGACAGACCTGGCACGCCCGCGAGAGCGTGGCCCTTTGCAACCTGTGGCATTCACCCATCGTTCAGCGCAGCCTCCGCTCGTTGGCCACCTGGCCTGTTGCGTATAGGTGCCTTAGCTTCGGGATGCTGCGCTTTGACTATGCTGTGACCACTGTTGACTGCCAGGTGCTCTGCGAGCAGCTTGGTCTCACCCCATTTCCTGAGGCCCGCGTTCCCAACACGCTGGGTGGCCTTGCAGCGTGGATTCTCGCCGAGACCGCCTCTGCTCTGTGTATATGTGCCTTCCCGGGATATGCGACATGCTTGTGCGAGGGTGGCCATGTCCTGGCCGTGTCCTACTTCATCAGCATGCAGGGTGCCCGTGGTTATCCACATTCGCGCGGGGTTGCCTACTACCGCCTGCTGGAGCTGTCCCACCTGCCTTGGCCCCCCGCGGATGATTATAGCTTTCCCCCCCGTGGCCTGGAGCTGGCTGCCCTGTCAGAGGTGTGCAGCCGCTCTGATGTTCAGCTCAGGATGAGCTGTACGGATCCTTTTGAGGCATTCTAGTTGATCTGCTTCCACATGGCCGGCCGAGGCTTCTGCTGGGGACTGTGGTAATGGCCCCACTTCTTGCACCTGCTCTCGCTCCCGCCCCCTACACCCGATGGGGAATGCTGCAGCAGGGTGTAGGGCGCTCCGGGCACATCAGTCCTCTGACTCCACCATCCACTGCCTCCTTGGGACTATTGCACTCCCTGTGCCCCGCATCCACCTGCCAGCCTGTCACCTTCTACCCCGGGACCTGCTTCCAGCACCCTTGACCCCTCCGTATGGGCACCTGTGGACCTGTCTCTGCCAGCCCTTGGAGCCCCCCCCAAACTGTGGCCCATGCCCACTGTTGCTGCTGTCCCCTCCCCCATGCGATCCCCCTATGTATGGCTATGCGCCTGTCCGGTGTCGCTTCTATCCCCAATAAATGCCTGTGGTGCTTCCCTGCTCATTGTGCTGCCTCTTGT
The DNA here is from genome assembly GCA_003113815.1 of Sphenodon punctatus. Lineage (NCBI taxonomy): Eukaryota > Metazoa > Chordata > Lepidosauria > Sphenodontia > Sphenodontidae > Sphenodon > Sphenodon punctatus. Next base: position 511,216 of record QEPC01000727.1, read on the forward strand.
ATCCTTGGTCTGTTGGGGCCCCTTTCCCTGTGCCCTGTGGGCTCCTAACCCCTCCCCCTCCTGCTGGGCTGGTGGTGCCGGCCCCTCCCTGCCCCCCCCTTGTACGCCTGGTCGGGAGTGTCCCTTTCCTCCTATGCCCCCGTGCTCTGCTCCCCTTTGTTGTGTGGGTGTGCTACTTCGTGGGAGTGTGAGCACCTCTGCTTTCGAGGTCCGCACACCTTCCATGCGGCCACTGTTTGGGAGCGCTACTCGCTCTACGGCTCCCTCCACCCCCTCCCTTTGTGTTTCCCTTCCCTGGGCAGGTCCCTCCAGTGGCTGTGGCATCGGTTGCCCTCAGGCGGTCATATTTGCGTCAGCATGCTCCGGTGCTTTGTGGGTCTCCCACCGCTGTTCTCACCACCGCATCACATCTGTTGGGATCCCCCGGCCTGTGTTCTCTCTGGTTGACCCCGGGCAGTGGTCACGCCCGTCACATCTGTTGGTGCCATGCGTCTCACCAGGGCCCGGGGTGATGCCATTCACACTGGGGTGGAATTCACTGTGGTGAATATCACCACGTCACGTCTGAAATCACCCAAAAGCGGGGAGCTGCCTTCATTATATACTGAGTGAAACCTGAATAGGTGTGAAACTGTAAAAAAAAAAACCTTTTTCACAAAAATGTGCTTATAAATTAGCAAACAGAGAGATTCATACAGCAAACTGATTTTAAATTTGTGGGATATTGTATGTTCTTGTCATTTTGATGTGTGAGGAGTAACACAAACATAGCAAAGTGAACGTATAATTAGTTAGGTTAATTACATAACATTTAATAAATGTTTGTGTTCAACTCCATAATGACCTAAAAACCATGCAGGAGCAAATATCCTGTTTTTACAGAAGTTATAACTCCACTCCAAATTAACTGTGGAATAAATGTTCATGTGCGCACTTGACTTGCTGTAAGGTCTGCATTAGAACCAAAACAAATAGTAGATTTCATATTCACAAATATTGTTTCCATTTTTGGATAGCTCTCCAAATATCTGAATGTTCACAGTCAAAACTGATACATGCATGTCCACTTATTCATGTATTCCAGTTTGTTTGTTTGTTTAGGTTATTCAGGTATTTCATTTACTTAGCACAACAATGCTAATAATGCAAAAACAAAGAAACTGAAATTCCAAAATGACCCAAATAAATAACTAAATCAGAATAACTGAAATGAATTTCCATAAAGAAGAAATTAATAACTGTTTGTATTCCATCCCAAATCGAAACAGGCAAATTCCTTGGATATTTATTTATTTAATTTATTTATTTATTTATAAATATTTGTTAGCCACTCCCTCATGCCTATGGCACCTCGGGGCAGCTTACAGCATAAAAACACACAATAAAATTCATTAAAACAAAGTGGCATTCACTGCAAATGTTCATTTCACATCTAGTCTGTAGGGATGGGCGAACAGATCGCGGTTCGGGTTCGGCTGTTCGGTTCGGCTGCGTTCATTTCGTTCGTTCGGTTTGGTCGTTCGGTTCGTTCATTCGGTTCGTTCGTTCAGTTCATTCGCCGAGTTCGAGTTCGGCTGTTGGTTAGGTCATTTGGCTGTTCAGTTCGGCCGTTCGGGAAGTGTTATTATGGGTGTTTTTTTGTTTTTATATGGTTTTTTGGTTTTTTATTGGGTTTTATATGGTTTTCTTTTGCTTTTTATTTGGTTTTTTTGTTTTTATATGGGTCTTTTTTATTTATTTATTTTATCTAATATTATATATATATATATATATATATATAT
>QEPC01000727.1:522537-586667 GCA_003113815.1 Sphenodon punctatus
GCTGGGATCCAGGGCTCCTGGGTTCTTGGGGAGGGGAGGGGGGTCTAGTGGGTTAGTGCAGGGGGGACTGTGTGTGCTAAAATTGAGGTTTGGAAATCCTGAGAGAGATGTCACTGCAAGTCATGCAATTTCAGTTGTGCTCAAAATGCTGGAAATGGGATGTGAGTGGTAAATAAGGGTGGGACATCAGGGCAATTACCGGCTGCCAGATTTACCGGTTACTGGATTCCAAAAAAATGGATTGCCTGATTTGTACCGGTTTACCGGTACTGGATTTGTTCCATTGATTTCAATGGGGAACTGTACCCATTGAAATCAATGAAAAAAAAACAAAAAACCTCCCCCTCCCCCTCCCAGACTGTGTAGATGGAAGGAGGGGAACCCCCACCCACCCTGACCAACCTGGATTAAAAAAAATAATTAACCCTAAGTCCCTACTAGTGTGGGCTCCGGGCCGCCCGCAGCAACCCGGAGCCCGCACCAGCAGGTACTAGGGTGATCCCTGGGGTGGGGGGGTGTTAAACCACCCCCCACCCCAGGGATCACCCTACCTCCCCACCCAGGGATTGCCTACCTTGCGCTCTGGGCGGTGGCGGCAGCGGTCCGACTCCGGCGGCTTCAGCGCTGGCTGTGACTGCCAGCTTCAGCACTACTAGGCCTTCCTGAGAAACCCAGAAGTTCACCAGAAGGCCTAGTAGCACTGAAGCCGGCAGTCACAGCCAGCACTGAAGCCGCTGGAGTCGGACCGCTGCCGCCGCCCGGAGCACAAGGTAGGCAATCCCTGGGTGGGGAGGTAGGTGAACCCTGGAGTGGGTGTGGGTGTTAAAACACACCCCACCCCAGGGATCATCCTAGTACAACCGAACCTACGCGTACCTACCTGCTTGTGCAGGCTCTGGGTTGCTGGCAGCAGCCCGGAGCCCGCACTAGCAGGGACTTCAGGGGAATTAATTTTTTTTAAAGCCAGCCTGGGCAGGGTGGGTGGGGGTGTCCCCCCTTCCACCCGTGCAGCCTGAACTGGGGAGGGAAAGTGGTGGGGGGCTGTGGTGTTTTTTTTTACATTGCGGCCATTCATTTGAATGGCCGCAATGTAAAAAATCTGGTACGGGGGAATCCGGTAAATTACCCGAATTACCGGGTTTAATCCGATACTACCGGTACACCAAATACCGGCAGTATCGGATATCGGAAGATCCGGTATTCCCACCCCTAGTGGTAAAGCACCCCCCAGTTACTCAGACTGTGACTGGGGTGCTTTACAAGGATGGGTCCCAGTGTTTTGGGTTTATAAAGTATTTCTTTTAAGCTTGATGTGCATGTAGACTGTGTTTTCTTCCATCCGGTTAACCCTGGTAACTCCTTGCTGCTGTGTTTTGTCGGTGTTTCTCTGTATTTTGGGTTTATAAATTATTTATTTTAAGCTTGATTTGCATGTAGACTGTTTTCTTCCATCCGATGTTAACTCTGGGAACTCCTTGCTGCTGGGTTAGGCCAGTGTTTTGGGTGTTATGCCAGTGTTTTGGGTGTTTCCCTGTGTTTTGGGCTTACAAATTATTTATTTTAAGCTTGATGTGCATGTAGACTGTGTATTCTTCCATCCGATGTTAACCCTGGGAACTCCTTGCTGTTAGGTTATGCCATGCCACTGGACTACTGTCCCCCTAGCTCTGCCCCTAGGCCCACCGGCCCGGCCTTACTGCCCCAGTGCCCCTCCAATATCAAAACCCACCAGCTTCCCCTGCTTGTAGCTGTAGTTATCCTACAGCAAAGCAGGGGGTTGGACTTAGCACTGAGTGGATGAATACACAAGGTGCAAGGCAACAGAAAATGTAGCCCAAGAGTAGTCAATTTGGCCAGGTTATTTCATGCTTCCTTGGGGACAAAATGCTGTGGACGGTACTGTGCATTCATAGACATGGACAAAATGGGTCACTGTACAACTGAGACACTGAAAAGACTTTGACGTAAGGCTGCTCTTAAGTAATATACAACTGATTGCACTTTGGATTCAGTGAAATGTCATCAGGGTGTTTTAATATGAGATGTTACCCTGCATGGCAACCCAGGAACCATGGAGCCCGCCACCCATCTGAAGGTGGAGTGGTGGAATGCATGCTCCTGTGAGCCATGAAGCATCCACTCATGGCTATGCACAGAGCACTGCTGGGAAATCCAGAGTGCTCTGTGAGGAGCAAGCCAAATAGCTCTTGGCAACAGGTGGCCATGGAAACCCTGCCTGTATGAATTGGGGCGGCCAGTCATGCCAGCAGACCTGTCTGCCGCGCATATGCACTGTGGGCAGGGACACAGCTTTTTCAAATCACAAGAACTGTCTGGGAGCTCTGGAAAACCCAGGTTTCTCAGCACTCAGGCTGGGGACATGTCAATTGCAAATGCCAGCTTGGCACGCTTCCCCATGGTCTGTGGCAGAGGGAATGCATTGTGACTTGCCTCTGTGGCTGAGGTAGCTACACTGAAATAATCCATCTGTTTGAATATATCTCCACATTCCACCTGAGTGGCTGCTCCGTGGCAGTGCCACTTAGTAGCCACAGATTTACACACACACCCCATTGCCTTTCTCATTTAAAAACACCCTCAGTTGTAAAAAGGATGTGCTCTTTAGAATTATCTTTAATACTCTTTATGTTCCTCAATTTACTGTATTTTATTATTTGGCTATGGCTGTAAGTAATACTAACTACTGTGTTTTAGCAAGCTTTCCTGTGAAAAGAAGTCTGATGCAATTTCTCAGTGTGTATGTCCCCATTCTTAACTGGGCTGATCCGATGGTCCATGGATCCCATATGCACCTCCTCCTGCATGCGCATGCATGCAGTTTCTGTGGGGCACAGTGTGCTGGTGATGGAGATGCACGAGGTTCTCATGCGCACAGCTGCATGTGGGACCATCAGGCCATCGGATCGACTCCATCAACTTTTGATCCCAGGGACAAATTTCAGCCAATTTTGGTAGAGGAGCAGAAGTCCCAAAGATAAGTAGAAACTCATTTTTTTATCTCAACAGTTGTACATCAAGGAAAAACATGGCCCCCTCTTTGGCCCAACCCACTTCCCAAAAATCCCTTTGGCTTTGTCCTCCCCCTCCCTCAAAAAAATCCCTTCCTAATTTTGGATCCCTCAAATTGATTTGAACCAAATTTGGCTGAGGACCCAAAGATAAGTAGGTAGTCCAAATCTCATAAGAATTAGTGCTCCTGGAGGGGAGTTTTATCCTCTTTATTGGAAATTAGGTTTTATTAGTTCATGCTCGATGTATAGGCCCATTTGTTTATTTTTGCAAATGCTTCCTTATCAGGTCATTTTCCGTTAAGGTTTTTTGTGCAATTTTGTATCTTTCCACATAGAGCTTGATGATTTAGTCATATGAAAGGTTAATGGCTCAAGAACTTTGAGTTCTGCCAAAGTAATTTGGGTTTGTTGCCTGGTAACAATACTTGTGGAATATAACGTATTGCTTCAGGCTCTTGTGTTCTCCTTACCCCCCTCTTTAAAAGCGGGGACAAGAAAGAGAGAGTATATTTTATTTAAAGTGCCCAGAAGTCTTTTAGCAGTTTGCAGAAGACTATGGTTGAAATGGGGTTGCAGTGGAACCAGTATAGTGACACAGGATTAACTGAAATATTTTCCCACTACTTCTTTCAACATCTGTTTTATGAGCAAGATTCCAGTCTCTGTTGCACGAGAAGGCAGGAATAGAGGAGGGAATTAATGTTTGCATTTCAAATACCAATACAGGTAGGTGCTATAGAAAGTAAAAAAAAGAAGGGGGAGAAGATACTTTACAAACCACATGCTTTCTTCCCAAGGATTCTTCAGAGTTCAGGGAGGTTTTATTAAAAAGGATGCTGAACTTCTCACAGAATTAACTTGTGGGTTGCTGCACATCTAACACAACTATTGCATAGAAATCTCTGCCTAGATTGAAAGCTCTTCAGAACAGACTCTTTTATCGTACAAAAGGTGCCCTGATACTCTGATGCTCACATTTCATTTTTAAAAATATATTGTTCCATCTTCTCACCATATAACTTTTATATCAACTTATGCCAAAGTACATCCTTAATCAGATTTGCAGGATATTTCAATTTAATATCACCATCTGCAACGGGAGATAGGTGGAAACTAGTATCTGCATTTTTATAACAGGATCTGAGATAGATGGGGTTTTGAAGACTTGGGTTTTATTTCTTGCTCGACAGCTGACCTACTTTGTTCATTGTGGACAGATTTCTTTGCCTCTCTTCTTCCCATTTCTTTGCCTCTTCTTCCCACCATTGCTTGTCTTGACTCCAAGCTTGCTTCTCAGGATAGAGACTCTCTCTCAGAGCTGAAATGAATATGTGAACAAATGTACCCACATCAAATTTGTTATTTGCATTGATTCAGATAAAATGGGTATTAAATACTGTTTGTTTCTGTTTCATCAGTTACCCATTCCAGACATTTTGTTTTGTGTATTTTGGTTATTTTGGTATTTTGATTACTTTGTTTTGTCATTTTCAAATGTGCAACAGCCAAAAGAAATTAACTGAGATAATGGCTATTTTTACATGGACGGCACAGCAGTGCCAATGGGTGGAGATGGGTGTGGATGAGAAGAGACACAGTTACATGGACAGCGCCACGGGAGATTGTGGGGAGGGGAGGGGTTGGCAAACACCCAGCGGCCAAACACCCATCCTGGAAAGCACCCACCAAACACCCATGGAAGTACACAGACAGCTGGGACTGGGAATGCCGGGGAAGCCCCGCCCGGCACAGCGATGGCACAACATGGCCAACTGAGGGCAAATGAAGCGAAGCCGCCAGGACCCACATGGGTGGGGCAGGAGGGAGCAGGGATGACAGCGACTACAAAAGGGCCATTTCTGCCCAGCCCCGGCACAGAGCCCAGACAGCCCGGCACCACGAGCCCCGCCCCCCCACAGAGCACCACACACAAAGCAGGCAACAGAAGCACATAGCCCATGGAGGGAAAAGAGGGGGAAAGCACCCACACCACCCAGGCAGCCCTGAAACACCCCCCAGAGGACAAGGGGAGAGGTCAACACAAAGCACTACACACACTCCAGAAAGGAACACAGCAACCATTAATAAAAAAAGGAATCTGCAACAGGAGACATCAACAGGGTGGTGCAGGGGGACGGGGCAACAGAAGGGGGTGGGGAGAGATGGCAGCAGCAGAACCAGGACAATCCCTGGTCAATAGGGCCAACGACCATGTGCCCAGCACCAGCACTCAGCCTGTGCATGGTTGAGACAGTACAGCCAGTGCAGGATGTGCAGGAGGAGTTCCAACACCTCCCCTTGCTCCTGGGTTCACTCCATGATCATGGCTTTCACTTAATGGGACAGAGGGAGAGGAAAAAAAAACATCAGAGTCAGTCCCATGCCCCAAGGAAGAGTACTCCCCATGGAGCTACACAGGTACAGGGTCTAGGAAACAGACAGCACACTCACAGATGGCATCGAACAGCTGGTCAGCCACCCACAGGTCCCATACCACCCGCTCCATCTGCAGGGCCATCCCTCCGAGGTGCAAGATCGCCAGAAGCATGATAACTGTAGCTGCAGGAGAAAAGGGACAGGGCGATGGGGAACGGCCGCACCAATGGGTCACGGGAGGGCCGGGGGCAGCAACAGCACCAGGACACACCTGATCCCACACGCAGACAGCCAACACCCAGAAGAGCACCCAGCACCCCTGCACTAAGGGGGATAGGAGGGGCAAAGGCTGGGGCCTACATACCCCTTACTCACACTCAGCTGCCCAGCATGCCTATTTCTGCTGCCCATCCATCACCACGACTGCATACGGAAAGCACCAACAGAGGGCAACAGCAGAGGGGTGTGGAGGGAAGAGGCAGGGCCAGGGCTGCACCAATGGGCAGGGAGGCCGTGGGGGTGCCCTCCCGGCCACCCATCACCAATACCACCACGAGCGCATGGCCAGGCATAAGCATCCAGCGGGGAAGCTACCAGGGGAACATACACCACACACCCGGCACACACCCAACAGGCCTGGAGCCCTCCAGTACACACCTGTCTCTTATACACATCTAGATGTGTATAAGAGACAGCCAGTACACACCAAGCACACCCCCAGCACACAACTACACACATGGGGACAGGGGGGCTGCCAAGAGGAGGGGACGGCCAGGTGGCAATGCCTGCAGAGAAGCAAGGCAGGACAGAGCATCAAAGAATAGCATTTTATTAGTGATGGAGGAATGGTGCAGGTGGACCCACAGCCAGGCAAAAGTATCACAACAGCAGAGCACAGGTACACCCACAGCCAGTGGGTGAGGTCATAATGGAAGCCCCAGTGGGATGGAGCCGCGGTCACCCAGAGGAGGCGATGGGGTCTGGTGAACCATGCAGCCGGTGGCAGGGAAGCAGATGACATCACAGAGGTCGAGCGGCGTAACAGGGGGGTCCAGGTAATGCACAGTCAAGGGCAGTAGGGTGGCAGAGAGAGGGTGGTGGTGCAGAACAGCTCATGGAAGGTCTGGTGGGTGCTCCCGGGATGGAGTCCCCTGTGCGAGACCCTCCCAGGTGAACAGGCCCCGTTGGAAGCCCCAGGAGTGCATATAAGCATCCACTAGGAAGTGGGGAAGGAGTTGATCGGCAGTGGAAGCTGCATCCTGTACAGCTTGTAGGTCCCTCACTGATTGAAGGGCAGTGAGCTCCACAGCGGTAGGGGTCCCGGTCAGGAGGGGTCCACCAACATCAGGGGACAACAAGCCCAGGTCCCACAGGCGGTCCCCCATGTCTGAGGGTGCATGTGGGATGCCGTGGGCACGCAGGAGCGTGCTGGCATACAGGGCAGCAACCTGGGGACCCCCGGACTGCAAGGTGAGGCAGTAACCGGGTTGTGCCATCAGCAGGCGAGCGTCCATGACCTCCTCAGCAGTCCACGGCACAATAACGGTGGGTGGGTGCCCCCAAGGTGGTTGCTGCAGGAGGGTGAAGCCAATCTCCAGGGTACACCCACCAACAGCTGCATGTCGGGGCTCAGCCATAGGGACCCCAACAGCATGTCCGCACAGGGCAACCACCCCTCCCTCTCTCCATCCCCGCCTGAGGGCCCCTCATAACAACCAGCCATGACAGCAGTGAGGCCCACTCCGGAGAAGCAACAGGCGGGAGATGGAGGGCAGCAGTGACTGGGACGAGCATGGGGTGAGTGGCTCCCTGTGCCCACAAGTGACCATGCATGCCTGAGATAGGCCAACCTGCTGGGGCCAGGACTCCACAACCCACACCAGACTAATGAGATCCAGCAGAGGTGATGACAGATGAGTGAGGCCACAGCTGGGCAGAGCGCCAGGCCAAGCAGCTGATCTAGGCACCGTATCCCCACTTAGCACAGCTGCAGCATGCAAAGGCATCCCATGGCAGGAACGTATGTCAAGCAGGTGTGGATGCAGTGGTACCCCGGGGTGCGTGTGGTCCCATCCCACCCCCAGCAGCCAGGCGGCTGGCACACACTGGGGGATGATCAGCCGGGCTGGGGACCTGGTGACAGCACTAACACACCCCTTGTCCAACACTAATGGGTGGCCAGCTAACACGGGGCTACACAGTACATAAGCGACACGATGAAGGTGGCTGGGCATGGTGTGTAGAGGCAGGTGCATGGGGCTGATCACCGAACTGAGCACGGTAACACAGAGCAGGGAGGACACAGAGCTGGAACATGGATACAGGGAGAGTGGGGGTTGGATGCACAGGTCATACAGAGGTGCGCTGAGAGGCCAGGGCAACCACCATCAGGGAGTTACTGGGACTCCACACAACCATGCTACCAGAGGATGAACCCCCACAGCCCAGGGACGTGCTACTGAGTGAGAATCCTGGGTGCTTCCTTCATACTCTTGTGCATGATGCTCAAGCAGATGGCCCTGCTCCTCTTGCCAGGGTGCAGCTCCGTCCTCCAAGGGGCATGGCATCGGAGGACAGCGAACCTGAGGAGGGCAGCGCCGGTGTGATGGGCGTGGCAGACAGCTGCTCATCGCCATGCCTTGTTGGGCACTGCAGTGTCCCAGCAATCCCGGCTCATCCTGACCCGGTGGTTCCTCAATGTCTACGGCCACCACGTGACCCTACCAATCCTGCAACAGCACTGGACATGATCCAGCACCAACAACTGGTGGAAGAACATGCTGGACACCTGAACAGATGAGGAATGGACTGACCACTTCCACATGACCTACTCCCTCCTGACCCGGTTAGGGGAGCTCCTGTGTCGCGTTGTGCCTCGGTTTCCCCAAAAGGAAAATGCGCTTAGTGGTCCAGGCCTGACATGATCTGGTCTGAATATAGGGCGCTCTTTTCCAATATGTGGAATTTGAGTTTACACTTTGCTAATAAGCCAGCAATCCAGCTCAGAAAAGTATAGTAAAGACATTTTATTTATATAAATGAAGCTATGAGACTTATGAATATTATAAAATATGAAGCAATAGTTTACTTAAGTTCAAATAAAGACATAGTACAAAAGAAACAGTGTCAGTTAAAAGTACATGACTTAGAAAGACATTTCTGTTCAGAGAACAGCTCTGTTACAAATTCAAAGATCTTAACATCTATAAGATATAACATATGCTCTAAGTATTATCTATGGTTGACTGAATGCATCGTATAGGATATAACGTATTTATTACCCAGTCCTTTACCTGATTCTGCCATATGAACGATGAGAAAAGCTTCAGGAAAGGAAGCTTTCTGAAAAATCCATCTTTCCTCTCTCTTCTTATAGAATGAAAGATGCTTGGAGGTCAGCTAAAAATGATGTCAGGTCAAGACTGCTGACAGGGAGGGGCTTTTCTCAAAGTACATAGCAAGAAGCCTGTAGTGTTGATACATACTAAACAGGTTGCTATCATATAAGATAGGATTAACAATGACTAAACTCCAAACAAACAAGGCCTTTTCCTGCCCTGCCTGAGTCATGTATCTTGAGACTAGTCAACAGAAAATGTTAATTTCATTAAGAGACAGACTTGATTATATCATCTATTCCAGTATACAGGCTGATTTTCCAGTATCTGGTCAAGAGTTCAGTAGAAAGATCACTATAGGACAGCTCTTTTAAGAAGTCATCATATAGAGAGGCTAATTTTGATTTCCAATATATTAAAATGCAGGTGGTCAAACATATATGCCTATATACAAGATACATGATACCCTCTCTTTGGCGAGAATGTGTTTCAAGAATGTAGACTACAGTACAAGAAAGAAAATTCAACAATAAATCTCCAATCAGTCATGTCTTCAGGAAGACATAAGGAAGGTACAAAGTGCTGGTATCTTCTTCACAATGGTGAGGGAAGAGACATCAATCTTCTTTGGGGGCTGATATTTTTTCAGCCCCAATCTTCTTTGGGGCTGACACCACATCAGACACCACATCTGTCATTGTGTGACCCATCATGGCAACAGATGCAGCAATAGAAAGAACTGGCAGCTCGGCCCGAACTCCAGCTATGGCCTGGCAAGCGCTTGAGGGAGCCCCTGAGGTCAGTGGGATGCAGGGTGGTGAGGCTGAGAAACGTGCTTGGGACGGGAAGATCTTTGGTGCCCAGCCCCCCCCCTTGAGACTTGGTGTGAGGGGAGGTGGAGAAGTGTAAGGGGATTTTCCCTTTTGGAGTGGTTGAAGCAGAGGAGGAGGATTCTCCTCCCCGCTTCACAGTAATATAATATTATATTATATTATATGGGAATTGAAATTATTGGATGCTCAGTGAGGGGGAATGATATATGTGTATTATGTGCTATACCTTTAATATGGGGACTGTATTTAGCATATTGCGGGATAATTGCTGTTGGAATAACTTCTGTTGTTCGTTAAGGTGGGGATGAAAAGGGGTGTGTTACATTCATTGCCTGGTGAGAGCAGGATGGGATGAGGAGGGGGTGATGTTGTGATTAATATTAGAGTTGTATTTGGTTCCTCCTTGCTGTTGGGGATTGTTTTTGTTTTGGGGATGAATTATGTTAAGTTATATGATTGATTGGATATATATATGGAGTATTTTCATTGAAGTAGCTTGGAGGTGGTTCCCCCCTCCCGGTGAGAGCGGGAGGGTAAGGTTAGTTTATGGATTCTCCCCTGGTGGCAGCAGGGGTAGAATATGGAGGAGTAATATAGATGGAAGGATTGATATATTGTATTATATTGATTTATGTGCTATTGTTGGTTGTGTATTTCTCTTTTGTTTGTTAGCCGCCTCGAGTCGCCATAGGCGAGGGAGTGCGGGATACAAACAAAAGTTTGATTGATTGATTGATAATTTTTCAGATGCAGTCCAGAGAAGAACCTAAAAACCTTAAAAACTATTATTAATAGTACAGTCAACATTATAGCAACAAAAACTAGTTTGAGGTAGGTAATGATTTGGAAACCCGTTCCTAAAATTGAATTACCTAGGGAAGTAGCAGCATGAGCAATGGAATGAGCCATGCTAGCTAAAGAAGGCCAGGCTGCAGATGTAGCTGTTAGGGATGGGAGAACGCAGTTCGGAGTTTGGCCTGTTCGGACAACCGAACCAGAACATACTGAACTGAACACAATTCTGAACGTCGAAATTACCAAACACTTCAGTCAGTTCGGATCGCGTTCGGTTGAGTTCGGGTAGCTAAAACATGGTCTACTGTCAGGTCACTGAAAGGCCAAACGTAGCAGGAAGGGGGAGTCATCTGACTCAGCTGAGGAGCAGACTTCCAGGCACCAGGGGTGGAGGGTGGAGACTGGGTTGGAGTAGCAGCCAGCCTGCTGAATCACCATGCCTTTTCACCTCAGACCACTGGCTTGGCAGTCTGCGATTGGCCACAGGCTAAACTGCATGGAGCCAATGGGGCTTGCGGTGAGGTTGGCGCAGCAAGAAACAAAACTGTCTGCCTCCCCCCTTCCCAATACCTTCTGAGCTAGTCACTGTTCCTGAACAGCAGGTGTTTCAGAAGATTCCCTCTCTCCCAGCATTTTCCAGCTCCCCAATCCAGCCATCCTCCTTCCATTTCACCCATCCAACCCATCTACCCCCATATTCTCATTCATTTATTTAGCTTAGCTTAGATAGATCTAGACGTTTTTTGTTTTTACCCCCCTGTGTTCCCTGTGTTCAATCTTCCTTCCTTCCTCCCCCCTCCATTGAATCCTCTCCCTCTCCCATATATTCCATCCCTGATTCCCTTTCCCTGTTATTTCATTTAGAGTAGGATTATTAGATTGATTTAGGTTTCATTTAAGTTTTGTACCCCTCCTTGTGTTGTTTGTGATTCCCCCCATCCTAGATAGATAGATAGATTAGATTAGATAGTAGACCGTTGTAGGAGTTAGTTTAGTGATAGAGATAGCATTTAGTGATTTAGTTTTAGTGTTTGTAGGAGGAGTTGTACTTAATCCATTTAGTTCATAGCATTTAGAATAGTTATTAGTTAATAGTATTTACATTTATTGTAGATATATATATATATATATCAGATAAAAAATTTAAATTAAAAAAAATATTAAAAAACATTATTTTGGAGGGAGAAATGGAAAAGGGAAGGAGAGGCCGATCTGCTGCCCATAGGGGAGGAAATGGAGCACGTGCCAGAGGTGGGCGGGGCCGTGCCAGGGGAGTGGCAGCAGGCAGCAGCAGTAGCACATCACACACACACCCCAAACTCAGCAGGCCTGCTTTAGGGCAACAGGCTTCAGCAGCTCAGCATCGCCTCCTGGCAGTGCCCTCCTCCACTGCCACGCAGGGCACTGGAAGGCCTACAGGACTTGAGGCTGCATCTGTCTCTGCTGCTGGTGGTGCTGGAGCAGCTGCTGGGGCTTCTTCCAATGTTCCTCCAGGGCCACCAATGTCCCCCACTGTCGAGGCGATACCCAGCAGTCCAGAGCTGGTGCATCCCACCCTGGCTGCTAGAGGCAGGGCCCGATCCCTGGGCAATGTCAGTAGGGAGAGGAGGAGGAGCAGCAGCACTAGCAGCTACAGAGGGGTGCACAGGGAGAGTGCCAGGAACATGGCGGGCATGGGCAGTCTAGCCTCAGGGTCACAGTACTCCCCTTCATGGGACATCACCATAATCACAGTCAGTGAGGAAGAGTCAGACACTAGTGCCGTAGAGGAGATCTCTGTACCCGAGGCAATGTCTGACCCTCCTCCCAGAGTTGTGTCTCCAGTGCCACGAAGTTCTCCCCCTCCCAGCAGCGCTGGCAGAAGTGCGTCCACTGGGGTGGGCAAGAAGGCAGCAGGGGGAAAAAATCCTCAGTTCGGGATCATTTTAAGCAGATGCGGGGAGATGATCCCAGAGAGGTGCAGTGCACGCTGTGCAATAAGGTGGTGAAGTGTGGGCAGGTGCTTGCCAACCTTGGCACAACTGCAATGGCAAGGCACCGCAAGGCATGCCACAGTGCTCTGTTGCTCAGCGGGAAGGCAGGGGAAGTGGATGCCAGCAGGTTCCTGACTGCAGTGGCCAGTCGCCCGGCTCCTTCAGTGGGCCAGCATCCTGCACCAACTGCTGCTTCCTGTAGCACAGGAGCAGTATGGGGGCAGAACAGCAGTAGGAGCCTCGCCAGCAGCACCGTTAGTCCACCATGGAGGAGATGGGGTGGGGGGATGTGTCAAGGTCATCATCAGGGTGCCATGACACAGGCTTCCTGGAGAAAGCCAAGGACCTGTTGGCAGAGATGATTGCTCTGGATGGGCAGACCTTGTCCATTGTGGAGGACAAGGACTTCCAGAGGCTGATTGGGTTCCTGGCCTCCAACTTTAAGATGCCTTCCTGCTCCACCCTGAGTCGGGCTGTGGTTCCACAGCTCTACAGGGCTTTGAAGGAGCGGGTGAGGGAGCAGCTTGCAGGGGCTGGGGGGGGCACGGTCCAATTCACCACGGACCTGTGGTCCACCAGAAACGCCCAGCACGCCTACCTGGCAGTGACTGCACACTGGTGGCAGAACCCAGAGGCAGTGGAAGGAGGGGACCTGAAGCAGGGTATAGGTGGGCCCTGCTTCAGGCCCAAGTCATGGACAGCTCCCACACTGCGAGGAACCTCGAGGCAGCCCTGGACACCATGGTGAGAGAGTGGGTCACGCCAGGTGCAGCCTTCACCAAGGGGTGTGTGGTTATGGACAATGCAGCCAATATCCTATAGGCAGTCCATGACGGGGGCTTCATGAGCATCCCTTGCGCCGCACACACCCTCCATCTCATGGTGAAGAATGCTCTGGGCTTGGGGTAGAAGGGGATTGGCCAGGCACCTTTAGCTCCCTGGTCAAGCGGGTGAGGAAGCTGGCGGGCTTCTTCAACTGCAGTGTGAAGGGCAGCGAGCTCCTCCGGGAGAAGCAGGCCAAGCAAGGGTCCCCGGTGCACACACTCATCCAAGATATCTCCACCCAGTGGAATTCCACCTTCCTGATGCTCGAGCGACTTCTTGAAAAGGAAGCCACTCTGCATCAGGTGGAATTGGAGACAGACATTGAGGCACCTCCAGGGTACAAGAGGGAAGAATGGGAGATTATAGCCCACACAGTCTTTGTCCTGAGACCATTCCTGGCCATCATGGAGACCTTGAGCAGCTCCACCCCCACCCTCAGCCAGGTGACCCCGCTGGCACATAGTCTCTGCAGCAGCCTGGATGAGATTCGGGGGGGGGGAGGGATCGTGGCGCTCAGGGCAGGAGGATGTCTGATGAGGTGATTGACCTTGCGCGGACGTTGAAGGCGGGGCTGAGTGCATGCTTTGATGAGCTCCTGTGCCAGGACGAATATGTCCTGGCAAACATGCTGGACCCCAGGATCAAGGACAGCATGGCACATGAGACTGCGGTCTATGGCCTCCAGAAGGTTACGCTGGTGCAGAAGGTCAGGCAGGCAGAGCGGACCATGCAGCAGGACGCCCCTGGGGATGGTAGGAGTGGGAGCAGGGACCCCTTCCACACTGTACCATCTGATACTATCCTGCCCCCAGCCCTAGTGGTAGCAGCACCACCACCACCAGCAGCAGCAGGACCCCTACTGCCAGCAGTTCGTCCTCTGTGCAGTCAACTCTGGGGAGCATGGGACACAGGACAAAAGGGCAAGCTTCATGGCGGAGGGCAGTGGGGCAGGTGGTGCCCACCCAGAGCTACCAGAGGGACTATGATGGTGCCTCAGCAGCAGTGGATACCTACCTGGAGGAGGAGCCATGCATTGACCCCAGCAGCGATCCATTAGCCTACTGGGCTGGCAAGGCCAACGTGTAGCCGGCCCTGTCCAAAGTGGCTCAGGGTATCCTGTCCTGCCCACCAACCAGCATCTCCAGTGCGAGGGTGTTCTCCATCATGGGGGACATTTGAGCCCCGCACAACCTGAGACTGGGGGCCAAGTTGGTGGGGCAGTTGCTTTTTGGGAAGGGGCTCCTCCTCCTCCTCCTCAATCTGGGCTAGGGCAACTGCTCCTGTGCTGCTGAGGTGCTGTCCCTCCCTCCCTCCCTCCCAATGTCTGGCACCCATGATGCCTCTCTCTCTCTCTCTCATACCAAACAGCCTCCTCTGCCTTATCTGACTGACTTCATGACGCAAGGTGGCATTGGGAAACAAACTATAAGCCTGTGAACCGGCCTATGGCTACACAATCTCAGCCCGCCTATGTGACACTGACTGGCTGTCGCTATCTTGCGCTGCATGGTCTTTGCTAGCCTATCTGAGTGCCCTGCTGCTAATGTCCCTGCCTCCCTGTCCTACTGCCTCCCATGCCACTCTGCCTATCTGCCCTCCCAGCTTGCCACCAAGCTCAAAGTATGCCTCAGTCCACCTTCCTGCTTCCCATGCCAAGGTGACTGTTTGCCCACCCAGGTTGACTAACTCAAAGCCTGCCTCCCCTACTGCTTCTCATGGCATGCTGCCTGCCTGCCCGCCTGCCCACTGTGGCCAGTCCCTAGAAGCCGCCACTCTAGCCCCAGGACCCAACATCATGGGTCTGGGGACATCATTCCTCGCACCGGGCGCTGTCATTCCACAGCATCAAGACGCAGCCACTCCAGTTCCAGGACCCGCCATCAGGGTTCTGGGGCCAAGTTATAGGCAGGGAGGGCTGTGGTCAAGATCCAGAAGCTGTCACTCCAGCCCCGGGATCCACTGTGATGGGTCTGGGGCCATCATTCCTTGCACATTCCAATGTCTTTCCACCGCATGACAAGAAGCAGCCACTCCAGCCCCAGGATCTGCCATCAGGGTTCTGGGGCCAAGTTACAGGCAGTGAGGGCTGTGGTTAAGATACAGAAACTGCCACTCTAGCCCCGGCACCCACCGTGATGAGTCTGGGGCCATCATTCCTTGCACCAGGCGCTGTCATTCCACAGCATCAAGAAGCAGCCACTCCAGTCCCAGGACCCACCATCAAGGTCATGGGGCCAAGTTACAGGCAGGGAGGACTGTGGCCAAGATCCAGAAGCTGTCCCTCTAGGCCCAGCACCCACCGTGATGGGTCTGGGGCCATCATTCCTCACACATTCCAATGTAGTTCCACCGCATGACAAGAAGCAGCCACTCCACCCCCAGGACCCACCATCAGGGTGATGGGGCCAAGTTACAGGCAGAGAGGACTGTGGCCAAGATCCAGAAGCTGCCATTCCAGCCCCAGGACCCACTGTGATGGGTGTGGGACCATCATTCCTCGCACATTAAGATGTCTTTCCACCGCATGAGAAGAAGTAGCCACTCCAGCCACAGCACCTGCTGCCAGGGTTATGGGGCCAAGTTACAGACAGGGAGGGCTGTGGTCAAGATCCAGAAGCTGTCACTCCACCCCCGGGACCCAGCGTGATGGGTCTGGGGCCATCATTCCTCGCACTTTCTGATGTCTTTCCACCGCATGACAAGAAACAGCCACTCCAGCCCCAGGACCCACTGTCAGGGTCCTGGGGCTAAGTTGCTGGCAGGGAGGACTGTGTCCAAGATCCAAAAGCTGCCACTCTAGCCCCAGCACCCACTGTCATGGGTCTCAATTCATTATCTGTGAGGGCCTTGTACCCAGTCTGAGGGGGTGGGGAGCTCTGCCTGCCCCTCCCCTTCCCAAGCACCAGCAAGGCCTCCACACACCCCACCAGCTTCAGAGCTGGGGATGCCCTAGTCCCAGCTCTGCAAGTGGGGCTCAGAGGAAACTGGGCCATGAAGGGGTGGGGGTGGGAGAGGAGCTTTGAGCAGCAGACACAAAAGGCAGCTTGTGTTCTAGGGCAGGGGACCTGGAAACAGAAACATTCAAACCTTGGGAACATCCCGCAGGTCCCTGCTCCCAATGTAGAGGTAGTAAGCAAACGCTCTGTAGGGTGGAGGTATCTGGAGATATCTCTCTCCCCCCCTCCCCCNGGGGGGGGGGGAGGGATCGTGGCGCTCAGGGCAGGAGGATGTCTGATGAGGTGATTGACCTTGCGCGGACGTTGAAGGCGGGGCTGAGTGCATGCTTTGATGAGCTCCTGTGCCAGGACGAATATGTCCTGGCAAACATGCTGGACCCCAGGATCAAGGACAGCATGGCACATGAGACTGCGGTCTATGGCCTCCAGAAGGTTACGCTGGTGCAGAAGGTCAGGCAGGCAGAGCGGACCATGCAGCAGGACGCCCCTGGGGATGGTAGGAGTGGGAGCAGGGACCCCTTCCACACTGTACCATCTGATACTATCCTGCCCCCAGCCCTAGTGGTAGCAGCACCACCACCACCAGCAGCAGCAGGACCCCTACTGCCAGCAGTTCGTCCTCTGTGCAGTCAACTCTGGGGAGCATGGGACACAGGACAAAAGGGCAAGCTTCATGGCGGAGGGCAGTGGGGCAGGTGGTGCCCACCCAGAGCTACCAGAGGGACTATGATGGTGCCTCAGCAGCAGTGGATACCTACCTGGAGGAGGAGCCATGCATTGACCCCAGCAGCGATCCATTAGCCTACTGGGCTGGCAAGGCCAACGTGTAGCCGGCCCTGTCCAAAGTGGCTCAGGGTATCCTGTCCTGCCCACCAACCAGCATCTCCAGTGCGAGGGTGTTCTCCATCATGGGGGACATTTGAGCCCCGCACAACCTGAGACTGGGGGCCAAGTTGGTGGGGCAGTTGCTTTTCCTGAAGGTGAACCTTCTGCTACTGGGATTCCCCGAGCTGCCCCTGGAGAAGGAGTGATGGTGCAGTGGAACACGCCATCCCATGCGTGTGGCAGTCTTGGGAAGGGGCTCCTCCTCCTCCTCCTCAATCTGGGCTAGGGCAACTGCTCCTGTGCTGCTGAGGTGCTGTCCCTCCCTCCCTCCCTCCCTCCCTCCCAATGTCTGGCACCCATGATGCCTCTCTCTCTCTCTCTCATACCAAACAGCCTCCTCTGCCTTATCTGACTGACTTCATGACGCAAGGTGGCATTGGGAAACAAACTATAAGCCTGTGAACCGGCCTATGGCTACACAATCTCAGCCCGCCTATGTGACACTGACTGGCTGTCGCTATCTTGCGCTGCATGGTCTTTGCTAGCCTATCTGAGTGCCCTGCTGCTAATGTCCCTGCCTCCCTGTCCTACTGCCTCCCATGCCACTCTGCCTATCTGCCCTCCCAGCTTGCCACCAAGCTCAAAGTATGCCTCAGTCCACCTTCCTGCTTCCCATGCCAAGGTGACTGTTTGCCCACCCAGGTTGACTAACTCAAAGCCTGCCTCCCCTACTGCTTCTCATGGCATGCTGCCTGCCTGCCCGCCTGCCCACTGTGGCCAGTCCCTAGAAGCCGCCACTCTAGCCCCAGGACCCAACATCATGGGTCTGGGGACATCATTCCTCGCACCGGGCGCTGTCATTCCACAGCATCAAGACGCAGCCACTCCAGTTCCAGGACCCGCCATCAGGGTTCTGGGGCCAAGTTATAGGCAGGGAGGGCTGTGGTCAAGATCCAGAAGCTGTCACTCCAGCCCCGGGATCCACTGTGATGGGTCTGGGGCCATCATTCCTTGCACATTCCAATGTCTTTCCACCGCATGACAAGAAGCAGCCACTCCAGCCCCAGGATCTGCCATCAGGGTTCTGGGGCCAAGTTACAGGCAGTGAGGGCTGTGGTTAAGATACAGAAACTGCCACTCTAGCCCCGGCACCCACCGTGATGAGTCTGGGGCCATCATTCCTTGCACCAGGCGCTGTCATTCCACAGCATCAAGAAGCAGCCACTCCAGTCCCAGGACCCACCATCAAGGTCATGGGGCCAAGTTACAGGCAGGGAGGACTGTGGCCAAGATCCAGAAGCTGTCCCTCTAGGCCCAGCACCCACCGTGATGGGTCTGGGGCCATCATTCCTCACACATTCCAATGTAGTTCCACCGCATGACAAGAAGCAGCCACTCCACCCCCAGGACCCACCATCAGGGTGATGGGGCCAAGTTACAGGCAGAGAGGACTGTGGCCAAGATCCAGAAGCTGCCATTCCAGCCCCAGGACCCACTGTGATGGGTGTGGGACCATCATTCCTCGCACATTAAGATGTCTTTCCACCGCATGAGAAGAAGTAGCCACTCCAGCCACAGCACCTGCTGCCAGGGTTATGGGGCCAAGTTACAGACAGGGAGGGCTGTGGTCAAGATCCAGAAGCTGTCACTCCACCCCCGGGACCCAGCGTGATGGGTCTGGGGCCATCATTCCTCGCACTTTCTGATGTCTTTCCACCGCATGACAAGAAACAGCCACTCCAGCCCCAGGACCCACTGTCAGGGTCCTGGGGCTAAGTTGCTGGCAGGGAGGACTGTGTCCAAGATCCAAAAGCTGCCACTCTAGCCCCAGCACCCACTGTCATGGGTCTCAATTCATTATCTGTGAGGGCCTTGTACCCAGTCTGAGGGGGTGGGGAGCTCTGCCTGCCCCTCCCCTTCCCAAGCACCAGCAAGGCCTCCACACACCCCACCAGCTTCAGAGCTGGGGATGCCCTAGTCCCAGCTCTGCAAGTGGGGCTCAGAGGAAACTGGGCCATGAAGGGGTGGGGGTGGGAGAGGAGCTTTGAGCAGCAGACACAAAAGGCAGCTTGTGTTCTAGGGCAGGGGACCTGGAAACAGAAACATTCAAACCTTGGGAACATCCCGCAGGTCCCTGCTCCCAATGTAGAGGTAGTAAGCAAACGCTCTGTAGGGTGGAGGTATCTGGAGATATCTCTCTCCCCCCCTCCCCCCACCAGAGAAGTGTGGGGACAGAATGCAGCTGGGATGGACAAAGGCAGCGAGAGTGGACACACTTTGACAGGAGATTCTGTAGAGCCAGCAAAGTGGCTCACTCTGGGGGAGCACACTTGCTTCTTGGAAGCTCCCTCCCATTTTAATCCATAAAGTTTTTGTAGCTTGCTGACATATTTCCTAGCTCCTATTCTTTCCTCTCAAAATGGCCCATCATTCCACTCAGAGAGCCATCTTTCTATCCACTGTCTAGCCATCTTTCTATCCACTGCATCTAGAAGCTGCCGCTCTAGCCCCAGGACCCACCAGCAGGGTTCTGGGGCCCGTCATTCCACTCACAGAGAGCCATCTTTCTATCCACTGTCTTTCCATCTTTCTATCCACTGTATCTAGAAGCTTGCCTTTGGATGATTTGGAGCTGGTCCAGGATGATCCTGTACCCGACTACCTTTCGATCGGCAGCGGGAAACGGAGGCTATCAGCCATCGCCCGTCCCTTCTCAACAACACTCGCCTATCTCTTAGGATCGACTGTCTAAGAGATCCTTGGCCTATATGCTATCCGTGCCATGATGCCATGGCATAAAGAACCTATATGCTGTCTGTGCCAAGTGTTCTGTACCCCGGGTTGCCAGCAAGCTCAAAGCCTGCCTCAGCCTGCCTTCCTGCCTCTCATGCCAAGGTGCCTGTCTTCCCACCCATGTTGCTGCCAAGAGAGAGAGAAATAAGAGAGAGAGAAAGTCCACCCACTGCTTGAAGGAGAGACAGACACGATCCCACCCATGCCGTCACCTGCACTATATGGCCAGAGAGAGAGAGAAGGAGAGAGAGAGAGGTTCCCAGCTTGAACGAGGTAGATGGGTGTTAGAGGGGGAGAGGTAGGTATATCCTGGCTTCCACCTGTCAGAACCAGGAAGAACTCCCATCTGTGCTCATGCACTGATTAATGCCCATTGGCCACATCCAGCACTGGACCACGGTGCTCCCCATGAGGCATGGGGCCACTATGGACCCCTTCATGTGGTTGTTGTCTTTAATGGCCTTCAGCTCCTTGGCCTTTGACCGGTACTGGGTCACTGTCCTGTGATGCCCTGCTGCCTCCATTTCTCGCACGATCTCCTTGAAGACATGATTGTTGTGTTGGTTGATCACCAGCTCAAGCTGGTGCTCCAGATTCCTCCAGATCTGAATAAAGTCCTGGGTTTCCTTGTGCTCCCATTGCCTCCCTTGATGGTACGGCCATCTCCTGTGGGTGCCCTCTGGGTTGAAGTCTTCCCCATCATCCTCCTCCTCCTGCTCCTCCGCCTGCCCTCTGGCCCTCTCCTCTGGGGGCTCGGGCTCTTGGGCCCATTTCTGTGTCTGCGGGACATAAAAGGCAGGGATGGTTACCGTGTTGCCACAGCCCCAAGTCCCTCCCCCTTCTCCCCCTGCCAGCCCACCCACCACCTTGGTACCCCTGTGCTTCTGCCCCCCCTTTGGTCCCCTTACCCATTTCTGGGGTGCCTCATCCCCCAGGCCAGCAGCAGGCGCTGGGTCAGCCTGTCCTAGATGCTGCTGCTGCTGCTGCTGTCCCTCCATTGCCTCCAGGTGCAGCACAACCACCTCCTCCTCCACCTTCTCCTCCACCTCCCTTGCTCTCTCTCCCACCGCTCTCCTCTCCCTTCTGCCTCGCTCCATCCCACCATGTCCCCTTGCCGCTGTGTGCCCTTTAAATCTCCCTCCCTGGCCTGTGTTGTTGCTGGTCACATGGCAGTGACGCTGCATGCTTTGTCCCCAGCTGGGAATCATTTTGCTTGATTCCAGCCATTGGTTGCCATTCAGACATTACTTTTTGTTGTTTCCCAGTGGGAATCGCTTTGACCATGCTTTCAGAGATGGTCCGGGCCGGAGCTCCAGAAGGGTGTTAATTTTGACCCCTGGTGGGGATTGACTGTGGTGAACATCTGGTGCCCACGAAACAGATGTTTAAGGTGCTTTGGCCCCGCCGCGGGATTGACCGTGGTTCACTGTGGTTGACTGCGATCTTGTAACATCTGAAAATACCCTTAGAGAAGTGTTACCCTGAGATTATCTTAAGAATTAGTTCCACTATGGGGTCAGTGATCCCCATAGGAAAGTTTAAGTTTCCTCACCAAAAAGTCAGAATAGACAATTATTATGACTAAAATACTACGTTATTGCCCTGCCAAAATGGCTTACACACACTACTATAAAAGCACTACAGAAGCATGCAAAAAGGGTTATTGATTACAAATATATATATTCTTGGAAAATGTATCTTACCAAACAAATATCACAGGTCCCAAAAAGGTTGTCCACGGTCTGTGGGGTTCTGCTCAGGATGATAAGATGTTAACTTGCTGCTATGCTGGAGACTTGATAAGAATTAAAGTAAAAATAGTAATAATAAAAGATAAAGAAAACTATAAAACAAAATTTGCTCAGAGGTTGAGGATCATGGAAACTCCAAAAAGGGAGGGAAAAAGAGAAGCACTTGGGGGAACTCTGTCCACAGGGCTGAGTAAAATAATTGAAAGGTAACAGTCCCATCTGGGACCAATACAGTGTCTCCCTAAAAGAAAAATAAAGTCTGCGCCTGGGGACAAAACCTTAAATAAAAATAAGAATTGCCCTTGAAAATTGGGAAAAGAAATAAATAATAAAAAAACTAACTCTAAGTCAAAAAGAGAAAGGGCTTGAAAAGAGTAAAATATGAAATTTTAAAAATGAAAATAAAATGGCTTTAAAAGAGTGAAAACTAAGAAAAACAAAGTTAAAAATGAAAATAAAAATGGCTTGAAAAGAGTGAAAAATGAAGTTAAAAATTAAAATAAAAACAAAGATGAGAGAGAAAAGTATCCTTAAAGTAGTTTTCAAAATGAAAAGTGGCTTTAAAAATGAAAAATAAAAGACTTAGGAAAAAGTAGTAAAAGAAAAGATTGGAAAATAAAAAAAAGAGTTGGGACAGAAAAAAGTCCCACAGGTGACTTGGCCCTGCAGCATATTGGTTAATAAGCAAGTGACTTCCTCTCCTCCTTATGTCAGTCTTAACAGATTTCTGAGAGTCTTTCAATATGACTGCCAGGTGTTCCTCCAATCAGTGGCCAGCAGGTCAGGGGTGACCTGGTTTTTCTCCAATCAGCATGAAGTTTGCCTCGTGCCAAGTGATGATGCAAAAGAAAGATGTTTTTTGTTTCCATGTCTCCACAGCTGTATCTTCTTCTTGGTTATTTTGACTTCACCCCTCCTTACTTCTATGAACCAAGACCATGGTAATCTTTTACCAGTCCTGATCTTTGTCCCACTTCAATAGACTCTATTAGCTCCACTGAAGTATTATTAAATTCTATTAAATCTACATATTTTCATACAAGTATTCTTTTTAGGAAGTTGTTGAAAAACAGATGCTATATCTGCCTTGGTTCTATTCATTTTAGAAAGAAATTTCTTGAGCAACACTGATTTATAAGATTCTAAGTTTCTCATTAAGACACAATTCAATTACTTATTCCTCTGAATGGTGTATTTAGGTATAATTTGAAGCCAAACTTTATGTTGAAATAAACTTTAGTTCACTAATTAAATACATTATTCTTAATGTCTTTAATTTCTCCTCTAGATTTCCAGAACTGTCCCTAATCTAGATGGAATTCTTTCATTAAAATACCTTAAAACAATTTCAAAGTTACATTGTGAAATATGTTGATTAATTCTACCTTTTAAACCCTTATAATTAAACCTTTAAAACCCTTATTTAGCTTAAAAATTAAACCTGTGTTAGCATTTGACATATGACTGAAACAATAAAACACCTTTTCTGTGGGGGGGCGGTGTTCCTCTATTATCAATATTACTGCCTCTTTTACATGTTTTTAACTCCTTCGATATTATGAGAAACTGTTTTGACCCAATTTATGAGAAGACTTGGGTCCCAGAAACAAGCATGTCATAAGTATCTCTTCAAATTCTTTTGTGCCAATTATGCTAAAAAGTCTGTGCAGGTACAGACTAAAACTGCTTTTTAGGCCACATTAAATCTTGTCTCCTCAATAAAACTGCTTTTTAGGCCAAATTAAATCTTGTCTCCTCAATAAAACTGCTTTTTAGGCCAAATTAAATCTTGTCTCCTCAATAAAAAGTGTAAAGTCTGCTATTGCTTAAAATGTGAATAAAAACAAGAGACACTGAATTAACAATATTAATAAGAGACAATTTCAATGGGTGAGTAGCAGATCTGAAAAAGTCTACGTTGAAGAGATATGGCGAAATCAACATAAAACAAAGAAGCAAGTAGACTCCAGATAAAACAACAAACTATGATTAAATGGTAAGTAAATTATTAAATGGTAAGTAATCAATAATGAATCATAAATATATATTATATCCAAACAGGTGAACAGAGCCATATTAGAAACCAGTGTCTACACTGTGAAATACCATTAGAGAACCCCATTGTGATATTATAATTAGAATTAACTTCTAATCAACATCTTCTAACTATATTGTTTACTGCATTCCAAACCTCATAACATCAAAACAAAATAGTTGGAGCAAGGTCTTTCACAAGATAACATTCAGTGAAATGCCAATGTGTTTACTGCTAGTTTACAGTGTGGTATAGGTTGCAAGAAAGGAAAAGAACAGAAGGAAAAATGGATTCCATGGCCTATTTTGAAACATGAACAACACTTTAAATCTATGGTTAATGTTAAGCATAGTTATGATGGAAAAGTAAATCTCAGACCTGAGTAGACCCTATAAGGAATCCTTCTCTCAGCTGGGCACTTCCTGGGCACCCCAGTTAATCCAGTATTGCTTTCAGCAAACACAGCAAACAATATGGCTAAAAGATGTCACCTGTTTTGAAGACTATGATTTCTTTTGCCATACCATTGCCCACTTAACAAAATACCAACTACTTGGGGTCAAAGAACCCACCTATATATGTTAAAAGTGAATAGTTTTAAAGTATTGGCAGAATCCAACAGAAGAACCAACCAAACAGGGTTTGCATCAATTTCTAGGCATACAGCCAGCCAACAAGTATGTAAACAAGATAAACCAAAGAATACTTTTAATAAACATCTTTTAGCACAGAAATAATGAGTAATTTCAGAGCTGACGGGCCATTCAGCCCGCGACGCTGAACAACGGTCCGGGATCCATTTCAGATCCCGGATAGGAATCAGTCCGGCCATCCTTTAGACATGCCGGTCTGATTCCTACAGGGAATTGGGGATGGGGCGGGGCTGCACAGTGTGACGTGCAGCCGCACAGCCCCGCCTCCCCACGCTCCTTCGGCTGCCAACCCTCCGACCACTAAGCCTAATCCCGCATCTCGGTCTGGGCCACACTCTGAGATCGGGCAATGTAACAGATGTTACTTTTGGCTGATCCCAGATCATGGTCCAGCTAACCATGATTCTGGACCTCCGGGTGGCCGGAGGTCCAGAATCGTGGTCATTGTGTTTCAGCTGGAGGTTCACTTTGGTGAACATCTGGTGGAAAGCACAACAGACGTTATGGGACAAACGGCTAGCAAAGGGGATTCACTGTGGTTGACCGTGCTCTTGTAACGTCTGAAATTACCCAATGACACCAAAACTTACCCAATGACACCATGCTAAAACGGACTTGTTTTTTAGCAATTCAGGGGTTGAAATGGGCCTACTTTGAAATGGGCCTATATTTTCTAGCTACAGAAGGGAATACTAAGAGGAGACATGTTAGTGGTTTTCAACCAAATATCTGAAGGGCTGTAGCACCAAAGATGGCAAAGACTTGCCCTCTGTTGCCCCTGAGGGTAGGACTAGAAATAATGGGCTCAAATTACAAGAAACCAGATTTCTGTTAAACCTTAGAAAGAAATTCCTAATGGTAAGAGCTGTTCAACAGTGGAACAAATTGCCTATAGAGGTGGTGGGTTCTCCTTCAACTGGAGGTTTTCAAACAGAGACTAGAGTCATCTATTAGGGATGGACGAACGTGATTCGGATGTTCGGAGTTCGGACCGAATTCCGAATTCCAAACTGAACGTCTGAACTGAACTCCTGAACAACTGAACAGTTAGGTCAAGTTTGGATAAGTTTGGATGAGTTCAGGAATGGGGGAAACGACTTTTCAGGGCCAAAAATTCAGTTTTGGTTTCGTTTCAGTTTCGTTTCGGTTTCGGTATCGATTGCACTATTTTTGAATGTTTGGCCAAGTTCGGCCAAACTGAACTCGGCTGAACCGAGCCATCAAACCCGAATTTGGGTCTCGAATTGAATGACCGAACATCCGAACCACGTTCTGTTCACCCATTCCTACTATACTGTAGCTGGAAATTTCCTGCATTGAACAGGGGGCTGGACTAGTGCCTTCTCGAGCACTTCCACCTCTGTGATTCTATGATTCCATGATTTTAAATTATTTATTATTATTATTATTTTATTTATTATTTATTTTATTTATTAGCATTTGCATAGTGCCAGCTGCGTACCTGACGCTTTACAGAACAATAAGATAGATGTGGTCCTTGCCTATGGCTTACAATCTAATAGACATGGAGGGGAGAGACAAAGGATAAATAGCTTTCAAGCGAATGCAAAGTCTCAGGTGCACGTGTGTGACTTGGTTGCAGTTAGGCAGGAGTCTGTGGGGAGGGAAGACAGTAAATATTGAGAGGAAAGTTCTAACAGGCATTGGGAAAGCGGCAAGGAAGAGGTGGGTTTTGAGGAGGGATCTGAAGGTACTGAGGGAGGGGTCAAGGCAGATGTGGGCAGGGAGGGAGTTCCAGGCATGGAGGGCAACAAGGGAGAAGGGACAAAGGCAGTTAGGGGAGCAGGGGAGATGAGGGAGAGCGAGGGAGGGGACAGAGGAGGAGTGGAGACCGCGTGCAGGAGTGTGTATGGAGATTAGGGCTGAAAGGTAAGGGGGAGCTTGATTGTTAGGGGTTTTGTAAGTGAATACCAGGAGTTTGTGAAGGATGCATTGGGGAAGGGGGAGCAAGTGAGGACAGGAGAGGCTGCACGTGGTCAAAGCAATGGGCTGAGTGGATTACCCTAGCAGCGGAGTTTTGGATGGAAATAAGGGGGGACAGGTGAAAGTGGGGGAGACCAGCAAGGAGGAGGTTGCAGTAGTTAAGGCGAGAGATGCACATGGCATGAACAAGGGTTTGGGCTGAGGAGACAGAGAGAAAGGGGCAAATCCGAGCAATGTTATGGAGGGCAAAGCGACAGGTCTTGGCAACAGAGTCGATGTAAGGTTTAAAGGAAAGGTGAGTGTCTCACTTTCTCTATTGGATAAAATCTCACGCTCTCCATTGGATAACATTGAACTTCAAAACATCATAACTTAAACATGATAACTTTTGGTGCGTTTCAAAAAGGCAGCTCGGGATGGCTTACAATTTGCAAATCATTAAAACAACATTAAAACAGCAATTTTAAAAGAACTAAAAAGGAGGACACAAAGAAAAATAACCCCTACCCAACAACCCACCTTCTCACCCATCTCCCCCACCAAATGCCTGGCAGAACAGCCAGGTCTTACAACTTCTCCAAAATGAGCGGAGATCCGGGGCCAACTGGGCCTCCACTGGAAGGGAGTTCCACAGCCGTGGTGCGGCCACCGAGAACGCCCTCCCCTGTGTGGTCCCCCGGAAAGGGGGGAGCTTGAGCAGGGCCCCCCAGATGACCACAGGGGTCAGTCCAACAACTGGGAAGTGAGCCGGTCCTGCAGAGAGGTAGGGCCTAGGCCATTTAGGGCTTTATAGGCCAAAACCAACACCTTGAATCGGGCCTGGAAAACCACCGTAAGCCAGTGCAGGGAGCAGAGCAGTGGCGACCCAGTTCTACCAGAAGACGGGCCCCCACATTCTTCACCAGCTGCGGTTTCCGAGTCATCACCATGAGTAGCCCCACGTAGAGTGCATGAATGATGGTGGCCAGGTCAGAGGCTGAAACAAACAGTCGAAGCCGTCGTACCAGATGTAATTGGTGAAAGGCACTCCTCGCCACAGCCTCCACCTGGACATCCAGGCAGAGCTGCGCATTGAGGAACACCCCCAGCCCCCATACCTTAGATACTAATGGAGGGCAGACCCCACCAATAATGGGGCCACCATCTCCATCGCCTTACCCACCAACATCATCTCCGTCTTGTCGGGATTCAGCCTCAGTCAGTTAGTCCTCATGCAGTCCCCCACAGCCGTCAAACACAGAGTAAGCACCAAGACTGCAGGGCCTCGGTCTGTTGAAAAAGAGAGATCAGCTTGGTGTCATCAGCATATTGATGACACCGCACACCGAACCTCCTGATCACATCACTGAGTGGCTGCATGTATACGTTGAACAGGAGAGGGGACAGAACTGAGTCCTGAGGGACTCCACACGAGAGGTCTCAGTATGATGAAAAAAAACTCCCCAAGAACCACTCGCTGTGTTCTACCAGTCTGAAAAGAGCGGAACCATTCGAGAACAGTCCTGCCCACCCCTGCACAGTCCCATGGTCGCATCACCAACATCTTGTGATCAAATGTATCAAATGCAGCTGAAAGATCTAAGAGAACTAACAGGGTTGAACAACCGTGGTCCATTTCCAGGCACAGATCATCCACCAAAGCCATAAGCACTGTCTCGGTGCCATACCCCGGACAAAATCCCGACTGAGAGGGGTCCAGATAACTGATGTGGTCAAGATATCCCTGCAGCTGCTGAGTCACTACCTGTTCAATAACCTTCCCTAAAAAGGGAAGGGAAGGTTAGAGACAGGCCGATAGCTGGCAAGGGAGTCAACATCAAGCGATGGTTTCTTGAGCAGAGGCTCAGTACTCTGTCCTCCTGAAGGGTGGCGTTGACCACCACAGCCAGCAATGGCCCCATTGTCTCCCGGCAATATTTAATCAGCCAGGATGGGCAAGGATCTAATTCACAAGATGTGACCCTAACAGCCCCAAGAACACCAATTGCATCAGTGGGTGTCACCCACTGAAATTGATCCCACAAAACCAGACAAGATGAGGTTTCCATAACCTCCATTTCCCTATATGTATTAATTATGGCATCAAAGTCATGGTGAATCCAAGCGATTTTATCTAGAAACATGTCACAGCGAGCAGTAGATGACTCCACTCCAAGGTGTAGGGAAGTCGGACTGACCAGTCCCCACACCACCTGGAAAAACTCCACTGGATGGGATTTAGCGGATGCTATGAGGGTAGCAAAAACCTCCTTTTTTGCTGCCCGCATAGCTATGGCATAGGCCCATAAACTGACTCAGCATGCAAATGGCACCACTGTCGCTCCAACCACCCCCCTTCTCTCTTCCTCAGAGAACCAAGGAGGCCTGTGGAGCTGTCACCTGGACAGCGGATGCCTAGGAGCTGTCCGATCAATGGCCTCAGTCAGCAAGGTATTTCATAACAAGATGAGGTCATCGATGGAACAGTCATCAAGGTCAGAGGGAAACACACCCAGAGCCTTCCGGAACCGATATGGTTCCATCAGCCTCTGCGGGCAAACCATCCAAATCAGTTCTTCATCTTTCCGGGGGCAGGCATATGCCAGGAGTGAGACCTGAAGGAGGTAATGGTCCGTCCATAACAAGGGTACAGCTGATAACTCCCCCACTAATGGAGTACCCGCCTCAAGGCCGGTGCAAAAGACAACGTCCAAGGTATGTCCCCCCTGATGTTTCGGGTCAATAACTCTCTGGGACAGGTCCATGGTTTCCTTGGGATGGGGTGCCTAGGGTTGGGGTGTTGAGGGTTGTGGATTTTATCTTACTCTAATTTGTTTTGCTTGGGTATTTTAATATTTGGATTTATTTTATGTACTCCTATAGATGTTTTTACATGTTGAAACCTGCTCTGAGCCTTGAGAGAAAAAGCAGGATCAAAGTGTAAATAAATAACTAAAATAAATAAACCCTGAGGGAATTGTATGCAGCCAGAGTGAGAGGGACATAACTTTATTGGGGGAAACCTGTCATAGTTCAATAAAAGATACAGTCTTAAGTACCATGCAGAGGCATAGCTAGGTTGGAACAGACTCTGGTGCAGAAAATGGGATGTCCTCCCGGCAGCAAAGGATGCAGCTGCAGCAGGGAACATGGTCCCTATACACTCATGGACCCTGATGCAACTGCACTGCCTGTCCCTATTAGGGATCTGCAAACGCGGTTCAGATGTTCAGTGTTTGGGCTGAACTCGACATGTTCGATCGACCGAACCAAACATTCAAAATGACTGAACAGTTCGGTTGAGTTCGGTAAGGTTCGGTTGAGTTCGGGCGGGAAAAACAGGGTGAACAAGCCCAGGAAGGAGGGGGGACAGCTCAGGAGCAGATTTCCTGATGCCAGAGGTGGAGAGGCTTGGAATAGCAGCCTGCCTGACCAGTCACAAGCCCTCTTTTCCTCACACCACTGGCTTGGCAGGTTATGATTGGCCACAGTCTAGCCTGCACGGGGCCAATGGGGCTTGTGGAAAGGTGGGCTCAGCAAGGAACAAAAGTCATTGCCCTCCCCCCCCCTTCCAAGTCCTTCTGAGCAAGCCACTGATCCTTTCAGCAGCATTGTGAGAAGTCTCCCTCTCTCCCAGTTCCTCCCAAAGTCACAATACATTGCCATCCTCCTCCTATTCACCCATTCCCACACATTTACCTCCCTAGCTTCATTTATTTACCTTAGATTAGATAGATTTAGGTGTTATTTTTATTTTTTACCCCTCCCTGTGTTCTTCCTCCCTCCCCGCTCCATTGAATCCTTTCTCTTTCCCTCTCCCTCTATATATTCCATCCCTGATTCCCTTCACCTGTTTTTTTATTTATTTGGAGTAGGATTACTTGGGTTTCATTTCAGTTTTGTACCCCTCCCTGTGTTATTTGTGTTCCCCCCCATCCTAGATAGATAGATAGATAGATAGATAGATAGATAGATAGATAGATACGTGTAGGAGTTAGCTTAGAGACAGAGATAGGGTTTAGTGATTTAGTTTTACTAGTCTATGTGTTTATAGGACTAGGCCTTTGTAGTTATTAGATAATCCATTTAGTTCCATAGCATTTAGAATAGTTAATAACAGTTAGACTTAGTTTAGATATATAATATTAGATTAAAAAATTGAATTAAAAATAAAATATAAAATCTTTGTGTGCTGCATTATTTTGGAGGGACAAATGGAGAAGGGAAGGAAAGGCTGGTCTGCTGCCTGTAGGGCAGGCAATGGGGCACGTGGCAGAGGTGGAAGGGGCAGTGCCCATGGAGTGGCAGCATGCAGAAGCAGCCAGAGCCCATCACCACGCCCCAAGCTACACAGACCTGATTTTGGGTCACAGGCTTCTGAGGCTCCCAGAACTAGTGGCACTAGGGGGCTGGTTAGGCGTCACCTCCTGGCAGCGTTCTCCACTGCCACGTGGGGGACTGCAACACCTGCAGTGCAGGATGCTGAGGCTGTCTCATCTGCGACTGCAGGTGCTTCATGGGCCGAAGTTCCTCAGGGGCCACCATTGTCTCCCATTGTAGAGGCGATCCCCCCCAGCAGTCCAGGGCTGGTGGATCCCACCCCGGCTGCTAGAGGCAGGGCCCGAACCCTGGCAATGCGAGCAGGGACCAGAGCAGTAGCAGCAGCAGCAGCTATAGGGGGCAGAGGGAGAGTGTTGCTCAGAGTGGCAGCAGCAGCAGCATGCCATGGTGGGCAGTCTAGCTGGCTCAGGGGCCGAGTACTCCCCTTCACTGGGGAGAGCGAGGCAGACAGCGAGGCAGACAGCAGTTCTGTGGAGGAGGTATCTGCTGGTGCTGAGGCGATTGCTGTCCCTCTGCAAGCTGTGTTGCCACCATGTCCTGCCCCCGCTCCCAGTACATCACCCGGTGTGGTCCAGAAGGCAGGAGGGGGCAAATAATCTTTGGTTTGGGAGCATTTTAAGTTGGTGCGGGAGGATGATCTCAGGGAGGTGCAGTGCAGTTTGTGCCAGAAGATGATGACACATGGGCAGGTGCTCATCAACCTTGGCACAACTGACATGGCAAGGCACCTCAAATCATGCCACAGCGCTGTGCTACTAAGCGGGCAGGCAGGAACAGTGGACGTCAGCGGGTTCTCGGCTGCAGCGTCCAGTCGTCCGCCTCCATCAGTGGGCAAGTGTCCTGCTCCAACAGCTGCCTCTAGGATCATGAGCAGTATTCCTGCTAGGGTGGAAGCACAGCAGCAGCAGCCTCGCCAGAAGTGTCAGAGCACCATGGAGGAGCTGGGGTGGGGGCAGCTGCCAAGTCAGTCAGCAGCTGCAGGATGTGACGGTCGGCGTGGTTTTCAGCTGAAAGCCATGTGCCTATTGAGGGAAATGATAGCTGTTGATGGGCAGCCCTTCTCCATGGTGGGGGATATGGGGTTTAGGTGCCTGACTGGGTTCCTGGCCCCCCAGTTTCAGCTGCCATCCCACACCACCCTCAGTCAGAAGGTGGTGCCAGCCCTATACCAGACTCTAAAGGAGCGGGTGAGGGAGCAGCTGGCTGGGGGGGGCACTGTCCACTTCACCACGGACCTGTGGTTCACCAGGAACACACAGCATGCCTACCTGGTGGTAACGGCGCACTGGTGGCAGGATCCGGAGGCAGCTTTCAGGAGTGGCAGTAGGGGTCCTGAAGCAGGGTATCGGTGGGCCCTGCTTCAGGCTAAAGTTATGGATGTCCCCCACACAGCTGTAAACATTGAGTCAGCCCTGACCTCCATGTTGACGGAGTGGGTCAAACCAGGTGTGTCCTTCACCAAGGGATGCGTGGTGATGGACAACGGGGTGAACATACTGAGGGCAGTCCTCAGTGGTGGATTCACCAGCATCCCTTGAGCCATGCACACCCTTCACATTGTGGTCAGGAATGCTCTGAGCTTGGGGGACAAGGGAATTGGGTCAGGCAACCTTAGCTCCCTAATCGAGCAGGGGAGGAAGCTGACTGTTTTTTTTAACCATAGCGTGAAGGGAAGTGAGCTCCTTCGGGTCAAGCAGGCAGAGCTAGGCTCCCCAGTGCACCAGCTAGTGCAGGATGTGTCCACCAGGTGGAATTCCACGTTCCTGATGCTCGAGCAGCTTGTGGAGCAGAAAGCCGCCTTGCATCAGGTGCAACTGGTAACAGACAGTACAACGGGGTGGGATGGGACATCCTCTCCCAAACGGTCTTTGTTCTGAGACCTTTCCTGGCCATGATGGAGACCATAAGCTCCTCCATGGTCAGCATCATCCAGGTGATCCCTCTGGTCCAGAGTCTCCTCAGGAGGCTGGAGGAGATTCTCCAGGGGCAGGATGGTGGCCCTGAGGGCAGGAAGCTGTGGTCTGAGGTGGTTGGCCTGGTGCAGCAGCTGAAGGCAGGGCTGACGGGGCACTTTGCTTAGCTGCTGAAGCAGCTGGAATATGTGCTGGCAACTATGTTGGACCCCAGGGTCAAGGGCAGCATGGCACAGCAGACAGCACTCTATGGGTACTGGAAGGCTGAGCTGGTGGAGAGGGTACGGCGGGCAGAGAGGGCTCTCGAGAGTGCACGGCAGCAGCAGCAGGATGCCCCTGGGGATGGTGTGAGTGGGAGCAGCCACCCCTTTGAGCCAGTGGGGTCTATCCCTGCCCCCAGCCCAAACAGTAGCAGCACGAGCAGCAGCAGCAGAACTTCTATCACGAGCAGCAGCAGCAGCTCGATTATGCGGGGCACTCTGGCGAGCACAGGCCCATGCACAGCAGGGCAGGCAGCGTGGCTGAGGGCAGTGGAGGAGGTGGTGCCGAGGCACAATTACCTGAGGGAGTGTGACAGTGCCTCAGCAGCAGTGGAGAGCTACCTGGAGGAGGAGCCCTGCATTGAGCCCAGCAGTGATCCCTTGGCCTACTGGGCCGGTAATACCAATATTTTTAAATTTATTTTTATTTTTTATTTATTTATTTAAAATGTATATCCCACCCCTCCTGCCCCCAGGGCAGCCCGGGCCGGCGAACAACATTCATTAAAACATTAAAACAATATACAATTTTAAAGATCGTCAACCAAGGCCACCAATGCCGTCTCCATACCATACCCAAGATGAAACCCAGACTGGGACGGATCAAGGAAACCGGTGTGGTCAAGATGTTCTTGGAGCTGCCGTGTCACAGCCTGTTCAATAACGGCCGATAACTGGCAGGAGCATCGGCGTCAAGAGATGGTTTCTTGAGCAGGGGTCTAACCACAGCTTCTTTTAGGCAGTCAGGCACCCTTCCCTCCCGAAGGGAGGCACTAACCACCCCAGCCAGCAATGGCCATAACGTCTCCTGGCTAGCTTTCACCAGCCAGGACAGGCATGGATCTTGCTCACAAGTAGTGGCACGAACAGATCCCAACAAGGACTCCACATCGGCAGGCAACACCATCTGAACCCGATCCCACAAAACAGGACAGGACGGGGCATCCATAGCCCCAAAATGATCCTCTGCGATAACTGTGGTGCCGAATAGGGCTGTAGCGGAATATCGCAGTGGTAGCTATTTCCGGCGGAAAGTGTTTCCGCAATTAGTGGAACGGCATGGCAGAGGCTTTCATTCCGCGGTTTCATTCCGTGGTTCCGCGGTTCCGATTATTTAATTCCGCAACTTAGTGGAATCGTGGAAACATGACATTTGCGCTATTTCTGCAATTCCGCCCGCGCCAAAAAATAGCGGAATAGCGGTTTTTCCACAATTTTTCCGCAATTCCGCGATTTGCAGAATTCCGGTGGAATTAGCGGAATATCCGCAGAAAAGTCGCGGTGTGGCGCAGGAAGTTCCGAAATGGCGGAACGGAATCGCAGCGTGGTAAAAGCTGCTGCTGCATCAGTCCTAGTGCCGAAATCGTGGCGGATGTGAGCGATCTTATCTACAAAGTACTCGATAAACTGGTCACAGTGGTCACTGGATTGCTCCAGGTCCAGGTGGAGGCAGGCAGGACAGACCAAGCCTTTCACCACGCAGAAAAGCTCTGCTGGACGTGACTTTGCAGATGCAATAAGAGCAGCAAAGAACTGCTTCTTTGCTGCCTGCACCGTCACAGCATAGGCCTTTAAACTGTTCTTATGCTGTGATCGATCATATTTGCCGTGAGACCGGTGCCACCATCGCTCTAACCGCCTGCTCTCCCGCTTCAAACACTGCAGGCCCTCAGTAAACCAAGGAGACTTGCGAGAGACTCGGGAGAGCAGCGGACGCCTGGGAGCCACTCTGTCAATGGTCTCAGCCAACAAGGTGTTCCAGAAGGCTACGAGGTCATCGACAGAGCAGGTGTCAAGGTCCAGGGGAAACTCCCCCAGAGCATTCCGGAACTGATCTGGCTCCATAAGTCTCCAGTGGTGGACCGATCTAATAGGTCCTGCACCCTTCCGGGGGCTATCATGCACCAGGATGCACGCTTTAAAGAGGTAATGGTCAGACCATGACAAAGGCTCTACCCCTTAACTCCTACTAACTGCCCCCCGCCTCAAGGCTGGTGCAGAAAACCAAATCCAGTGTATGTCCCTCCTCATGTGTGGGGCCACAGATGATTTGGGACAGGCCCATGGTTGTCATGGAGGCCATGAACTCATGACTTGCTCCTCCAAGATTGGTGTCAGTGTGGATATTAAAGTCCCCCAGGACCACCAATCTAGGGGTCTGGAGGATCACATCTGACACCAGATCAGCAAGAGCATGTAGGGATGCCACTGGGCAGTTGGGTGCACGGTACACCAGCAGCACCCCTAATCTGTCCCCAGCCAAATTCAACACAAGATGGAGGCATTCAACACCTGGTGGAGCCTGCACCGGATATCTCCTAAAAGACAATGCATCCTTGATAACAATGGCTACACTGCCCCCGCCCCCCCGTCCCTGCAGCTGAGGCTGATGCTGCACAGAGAACCCAGCTGGAACAAGATAGGACAAGATAGGGCCCGATTCATTATCCATCCAGGTCTCTGTAATACACGTGGTTGGCGTCCCACTCTGGGATTAACTCCCGGATGGTAGATGACTTATTGACAACCGACCTCATGTTCAGCATATGGGGGGGGGCGAGGCAATATCCCCAGTCTCTGTCACCACGCACGCAGGGGCGCTCTGCAGAGCAAGTATAATGTCCCTGGTAGCCACCTCCGCGGCCTCCATCCGCTAACGACCCACCAACGGCACTTTGTCCTTTGGCGGCGGCCTTTGGCCGCCACCCAGATGGCGTCACCCTTAGGGGCAGCTCCCCTTTGTAAAGATGGTTACCTGCAAGGGGGAGGGACAGCAGAGTGGATGCAGCAGAGTGGATGCAGGTGGGGAGGATTCCCAGGGCATTGGCCAGGGAGCCCATACCCCAACCTCCTGTCCGTACGCCCGCCCGCCCAGCCAGGTGGCCTAGATCAAAGCGTGCCTCAGTCTGCCTGCCTTCTGCTCATGCCATGCTGCCCGTCCGCCCACCCACCCAGGTTACAAAGCTCGAACCCTGCCTCAGTCTGCCTGCCTTCTGTTCATGCCACGCTGCCCGTCCACCCAGGTGGCCTAGAGTCAAAGCCTGCCTGGGTCTGCCTGCCTTCTGCTCATGCCTCGCTGCCCGCCCACCTACCCAGGTGGCCTAGATCAAAGCCTGACTCAATCTTCCTGTCTTCTGCTCATACCACGCTGCCCGCCCGGTTGCCGCCCGCCCAGGTGGCCTAGATCAAAGTCTGCCTCTGTCTGTTTGCCTCTCATGACACGCTGCCTGGACACCCACCAGCCCTGCCTGCGGGCAAAGCTGAAACCCTGCCCCAGCCTGCCTGCTTCTCATGCCACAGTGAATGTCTGCCTGCCCTGGCAAACCTGGGTGATGTGTCCCAATGGCATGACACCAGCAGATCTGCCACTGCTCTCTGCTGGTCCATGGGTGCTCTGCCCTGGCCAATCTAAATGTGCCCACGCAATTGTGCTGCTGCCATCTGCTGCTGTATGGGAGCTCTTCCCTGGCAAATCCTACCATCCTGGCTCCATGGGTGCTGTACACTGGCAAATTCTGCTTCTGCTGTTCCATGGGTTCTATGCCCGGTCAATCCAATGTCTGTACCCATGTACCCTGTAAACTGTACAAGTCTCTGGGCAATCCATATGTCTGCTGCTCCTGCTGCTGACGCTGCCAATGCTGCCTCTGGGCAATCCATATGTCTGCTGCTCCCGCTGCCAACACTGCCAATGCTGTCTCTGGACAATGACTGCTGCTCCTGCTGCCAATGATGTGCCACTGCATGCAGAAGCTGCCACTCTAGCCCCAGGACCTGCCCTCAGGGTTTTTGGGCCCGTCATTCCATGGCATCTAGAAACTGGCACTCCAGCCCCAGCACCTGCCATCAGGTGCTGGGGCCTATGTTACACACATGGTGGGCTGTCCCAATATCTAGAAGCTTCCACTCTAGCCCCAGGACCCACCCTCAAGATTTCTGGGTCCGTAATTCCATGGCATCAAGAAACAGGCACTCCAGCCCCAGGACCCACCGTTGGGGATCTGGGGCCTACGTTACTGGCAGGGAGGGCTGTCCCAATATCTATACACTGCCACTCTAGTCCCAGGACCCACCCTCAGGGTTCTTGGGCCCATCATTCCGCTCACGGGGACTTGTCATTTCACTGTCTAAAGAAGTAGCCACTCCAGCCCCAGGACCTGCTTTCAGGGTTCTTGGACCCTGTCATTCTGCTCACGGGGTGCTGTCATTCCACCTTTTCTTTACGAGCTAGCAACCTCCTGTTCATGGAGAGAGAGAGAGAGAGAGAGAGAGAGAGAGAGAGAGAGAGTCTCCCCACTGCTAGAAGGGCATGATCCCACCCATGCTGTCTCCTGCACTATATGGCCAGAGACAGAAAGAGGGAGAGAGAGGCTCCCCGCTAGAATGAGAGAGATGGGGGTGGAGGGGGAGAGGTGTAGCCAGCTCAAGCTGACACCTGCAAGAACCAGGGAGAGCTCAGAGAGAGCTCCCTGCAAGAGGGAGGGAGCTCTCCCTGAGCTCTCCCTGCAAGAGGGAGGGAGCTCTCCCTGAGCTCTCCCTGCAAGAGGGAGAGCTCATGGAGAGCTCCCTGCAAGAACCAGGGAGAGCTCTAATTTGTGCTCGTGCTCAATGACCTTGGCCACATCCAGCAGCAAACCTATCAGAATGAGATGGAAATAACACACAACATATTATATGTCCCTGCCTGCCTGTGTGCATTCCTGTACCTGCTACCACCTATCTCATGATTGAATGAAGTGTGCCCAACCAAGGACTAATTCTAGGGACATAATTCAACTCCCATAGGCTGTCATTCCACTGTACCTGAAGCATTCATGCCCATCCCAGGAACCATGAACGAGATTCTGGGTTCATTATTCCAGTCACAGGGGGCTTTCATTCCATTCCACTGCATCCAGAAACAGTCACTCCAGTTCCAAGATCCATCATCTATCTGGGTGCTTCCACTGCTTGCGCCTGACTGTCCCGTAGCCATGGGAGCCCACGCACCAGCCTGCCCCGCCCCAGCCTATTCCTCCGCACCCACCTGCGGATGCTCGCTGAAGTTGCTGAAAGAGCACCTCTGACCACCAGCACCCGCCACCTGCTGCCGGCTGCCAAAGAGCCTCTCTCTCTTTCTCTCTGGCACACCCACACAGACACAAGCCCTGCCTTTCCTGGGGGGCTGTCTGCAAGTTGAGACTTTGCTGCTGGCACATCTTAGGGCTAATGCACTACCTAGTGCTACTGCTGCTGTCAGGTAGGACTCTGACAAGCTATATATACATTGAGATTCTTCAACCTGCCAGAACTTCAGCACAGAGGGATAAAAGATTGGGCAGTTCAAACAAAGCTCGTAACAACAAATACAACTTTTATTAAAACTTTTTAAACAACAACAACACGCAACTTTATAAAACTAAACCCAAACATTAATAGATATAAAAGGAAAGGAAACTTAGGGGTCTACTCTTTGGGCCTGTCCCCTGGAACCTGAGGGAAAGGCAAAATTGTTGCATGGGACCTGCCACTTGGAGACCGACTGGCGGTAGAGTTCCAGGTCTGCGATCTCGGTGCGGAGGTACTGGGAATACTCCTCCACCTTGTTTTCCCATACCTCCACCTCCTGGAACCGTTCCACCAGCCGATTCTCCATTGTCATGGCTTGCAGCCTTAGCCCTTCCATAAATTCTTGGGTCGGCCTCTCAACTTGGGCCTGAAAAGCCCTTGCCACTTCCAACTCCTCCTGTGGGGACTCCTCAGTGGAGCTGGAGGAGGGGGAAGGTCTTTGATGGCAGAGCTTCTGCCGTGCCTTCCCCCCTTCTTCTGGCGATGATGCTCCTCCATGCCAGAGTCCCGCCGCCTCACCGTCTCTCCATGCACATTCTCCATGTGTGTGATGAGCCCCGATGTGATCCCCTTCCCCTTTTAATTTTTTTGCCGCATAACTAAAGAACATTAAAAGATAGGAACATACGAAGTGCCATACTGTGTCAGACCAATGGTCTGTCAAGCCCTGTCTGCATTCTGTCTCCACAAGTGGATGGGTGGCCAATCTCTCTCTGCAGGGGACTTCCCAACAGGTCATAGGGCAATCCATTCCCTGTTGTTCCAGCCCCCGTGCCTTACCTTGAATACAGCAAATACGCCTTTCAGCTTGTCATACCACCACCAGACACCAGACCTCATTTGCCCGCTTTCTTCTGGCTGCGGCTCCGACCTCCGCCTTGAAGGGGGTTCTGGGGGCCCGGGCACCAGTGGCGGGGGTGACTTCCTGACCCTCTCTGAAACAGGAACACATAAACAACATCTAAATTATATCATGCATTTATGGTGATGTCTCTAGTCCATCCTACTTGCCTCTTTCCATTTCTCTCACATACACCACCACCACCTGTGGTGCTGTAGTGTCTGCAAGTTTAGACTCTGCCTGCTGCTGCTGTTGCTGAAAGAGCCCCTCTCTCTGTAGCAGACCCATAAATCAGACACATGCAAATCCTGCCCTTCTTTGGGTGCTACGGATGGCAAGGGGAGACCCTGGCTGGCATGTGCAAATCCTGCCCTTCTTGGGGTGCTAGGGATGGCTGGCATGTGTTTGGGTGGATGCTTCCTTTGGATTGTGCCTGACTGCTGGAAGAGCCTCCCCACACACACACACTCTTTCTCTGTGGCAGACATCTGCTGCCATCCGTGCACTGATGCCCACTGTTTGTGCCTGGCTGCCCATCACCCACGCACCCATCTGCACACCAGTGAGCTGGCTCTAAAGGATAGTATTCTTCTTGTCCTCAAAGTTCTATGTAACAATAAACAAAACTAAAGTTTACAAACCTGGCAGCAGTGGCACTTGTGCCCTCTTGCTCCTGTGATGAGGAGCCGACTTCCACCACCTCAGAAGGTCCAGTGGCAGCCTCTTCCTCTTCCACCTCTTCCACCCTCACCTTCCTAGGACGCATCGTTTTTTTTTCTTTTTCCAGCACACAGCCAAACAAAACACCCACACCAACTCACACAATCAACCAGCCAAAGCAACACAGCCAAACCACACCAAACAAAACCACACAGTCAGTCAGTCACAACACACACGCTCTCTCTCCACACAAGCTCTGCACGCACTCAAATTTCCATTTTCCATTTTCCAACGTGATCATGGGACCATACGAGACCAAGACCAAGACTGGCCCCCCGAACTCCACCAAACTGACCGAATCTGAACTCGGTTCCCCGACCGAACGACCAAACAACTGAACCACGTTCTGTTCTAACATCCCTAGTCCCTATTATAGCTAAGCCCTTGCTCTTGTGTATTCTAGTTTAGTTTCCTAGGCCACACTACAGAGATCGCTCTGACTTCTCAGGAACAAGTTGCTTCACAGATACAGTTCTGATGTTAAATGCTCAGGCTAGATCCCCAGATGATGGAAATGAGTGTCACTCAACTGACTCAGTCAAATGTGTCTAAAACAGGGAGGTTTATATGGATATTTACATCAAAGTTTAAGAGTTTTTTCAGGGTGTTCCCTGTTTGCCTCACTTAAAGAAGGCCAAAGTGTAACTGAAAGCTTATTTTGTTGCCACAATGTAGAAAACAATGGCTGCTTGATTGCTTATTTGCTATATATTTTTCTGGTGGAAAAAAAAATAATGAATAAAAAATGTCCTTCCTTTGGCCTTCCTTCCATTCAAAGCTGCACCACATCTATGGCCAGATTCGCAAGCCAAGTAATAGCCCCACTGCAGCATTCTGGTGACTCAGAAGGGCTGCCATCCAACTGCAGACACCTAGTAGATAATTGCCGCATCAGAGACAAACTCACACCAACCTGTGTCCATTCATTTCCAGCAGCAGAAGCTTGTAGATTTATTTGGAGCTAAGGTTGAGGTTTCCAAACTGGAGTTGTGCCATCTGCAGATATGGTTAATGGTTATATATTTAATAAACTTTGCAATCCTTTCCTGCTGTTTTGTAGGGGTGTTCATTTTCATTGTTATAACAAAAACAAAAAATTCAATTTTCTTTTTTGTTATTGTAATAATGAAAATGAAAAATGTAATAACAAAAGCAAAAACGGAGAAAAATTGTTTTCAAAATAATGGGAAAAGGCTGAAAAAAGTATTTCCAGCTATACCTTTTTTTGTTTCTTATTCAATTTTGATTAAACATGGAGAGATTGTCCCCCAAAGGAGGGTACTAAGTGTACCAAATTTCAAAAAGATTGGATAAAGAAAACCGATTTTAGAAGTAATTAAATGTTGTGATTTTAAGAAAAGCTCCATACATATTCCTGACTACAACTTCTTTATCTTCCATACAATTTGCATGAAACCTGGGAATTTTATGTCTCTCCACACGATTACAAGTCCTGCCAAATTTCAGAAAGATTGAATAAAGGGTTCTGATGGTATAAGACATTAACTTGAACATTCATTTCCGGCTGTAACATTTTTATATTCCATCCTGTTTACAAGACAATTGGCATGAATGTGTCACATACCTTACCTGTCATTTTTGCCAAACTATAGGAAAATTTGATAAAGGGTCTCAATTTTATAAGCAATTGAACTTGTCCCCTTGAAGACCATTATTCAGATAAATAGCAGCACATGCAGTGCCAGTCAGAGGCAGGCACCTGTCATGGCAGGGGGAGGGAGGCTGTCAGAGGGAGGTTGGGTATCAACACAAAATACTGAAATACACATTTACTGGCCAATTATTGCATTCTTCCAGCTTTACAGGATCAATCGGTAGTGACTTCGAGGCGGGCATAGAAGGGACATAACTGGTATTTTGCGGATAACATCCCAGAAATCAGGAGACATAGTTTACACATCCAGGATGGCCAATTATCATCACAATCACATCCTGCAGCACTGTGACAGAGGACATAAGAGAATCTCTATTGTCTCTTTCCGAAACAGATGATTCCGACTTCCCAGTAACAAGTTGGGGGGAGAAGTTGGGATGGTCACAGCACAGAATGAGGATATTTGGTTGATATTTCTACTGTCCAATTGGCATCACAAAACAGATCTTATACCATAGTGACACATAAGACAATCCCTGGCATAGGCTCATTTTCTGCATATGCTGTGCAGGCGTATAAAATTGGGACCCTTTATCACATCTTTCTGATATTTGTCAGAGATGATCATGAAAGTATGAGATACAGCCCTGCCAAATTTCATGTACACTGGTTGGATTACAAAGATGTTACAGTCAGAAATACATTTATAAGTTAATTGTTTATACTACCAGGACCCTTTATCAAGTCCTTCTGAAATTTGGCATAGATAGTAAACTTGGCTGTCACAGAAGGACATAGGGTCACACACATGTAACACGGGCCTACATGTAGACTACAAATCTGGTAAATATGTAAAGCAAAAGGTTCCACATGTATGTAATGTTACAATGGAGAACTGCAAAACCCAAATCACAGC
Organism: Sphenodon punctatus; assembly: GCA_003113815.1. Lineage (NCBI taxonomy): Eukaryota > Metazoa > Chordata > Lepidosauria > Sphenodontia > Sphenodontidae > Sphenodon > Sphenodon punctatus. Next base: position 564,581 of record QEPC01000727.1, read on the forward strand.
TGTGACATGAGACCAACCTCCAAGAAATGGAAAGACGGTTTTGTTGATTGCCCAGACGGGGGGGCCATACGGATGGCCAGAGACATTTATATGCTAATGCAGGCAGCCATTGCATACGTGCAGAGACAGGAAAGCTGATCACGATAACAATGGGAATTCTAGTTTCCTCCTGGGGGATATAAGGAGTTGTACCCCAGAGGGGCTTTCAGTGACTTTCAGAAGGACTATCAGAAGCTCACTCACCATCTTGTAGCCAGCAAGGCAGAGAAGACATGAGCTGAGAGGGATGAATTGTCTCTACCAACTAAGAAGCCAGTGCCCAGTCAATCTACACCTATGACTGAGGAACCACAAGCTTATGGACCTTTATAGGGTAAGATGCTGATGTAGGAACTCAACCAGTATAGATCAGGAATGTGTTATATTTACCTTTGATTTCTAGTAACCACTCTGTATCAACTATCTTACTTATGTAATCAATAAACTAACTTATCTTTATGAAGAAGTGTCTATGTCTAACATTGGAACACAAGTGAGCAACAAGAGCCCTCAAGCTCTTGTGAACCCAGAGAGTAAAGATTCTGTAAACGGGAAGGATCGGGCCCTTGAGTGACAAAGGAGTTTCCCTGTGGCAGACTTGAATTAGCCAGAGAGAGAAACTAATTCAAGAGGGCTGTGCACAAGGGAAACTGAGTCACTCAAACACGGTAAAGTGGGGGTTTGGACCTCCAACCCGTGACAGAGGGGTATAAACTTGCCATTTAGATGGGAGACAAAGAAGTTACAGTCAGGAATGTATATGCAGATTTTTGCAAAGTAACTTAATTCAACTGCTTATAAAAATGCATTCCTTTATCCAATCTTTCTGATATTTGGTATTCTTAATGCCTTTCATTGGAGGTACAATCCCTCCAAGATTCATCCAAATATAATGTACATACAAAATGTTACATCTGAAAATGTGTTTTCCATTGAAACCAAGGGAAAGCAAAAACGAAAGCAAAATTTTGATATTTATGAAAACGAAAAATTTAAATAACAAAAATGGAAAACGAAAAACAACATGGGTCCTTGGTGCACACCTCTATGTTTTGGGTCACAGGATTATGCCTAGGTCTCAAATAGGGTCACACCGGCTAAGGCCAACCTTGGAATCAGCTGCATAGATGATAGATTACATATCAGTCAGTCTTCTGAAGAGGCTAGAGCCAATGCCAGAAACCCTTCCCATTGACTTCACTCCCAACCCCCACCCCCTAACACTGAAGAAAGAGACCTTAGAGGCCCTGGGAGCAGTGGTCTGGGCTACAAAATCACTTTTCCCCCATGAGAATGAGGCTCCTTGAGAGGACTGCCAACAGGTTTTCTGTTCCTCTAAGTGGTGCCTGCTATTGTTAAGAACAGACAGCAGCAGCACTTGGCTGAATTGCTGCTTTGCTGAATAGGTAGCACCCCACCCCACCATCCACTGCCACCACTTCACTGTATCAGCCAAGTACCCTCTTGTGCCAGAGAGCCTCACCTATCCTCTTATACTCATCAGTCATCACATATTATCTGCGGTTTCCACTCCGTTCTTCTGCTAAGCAGAGCTCTGGAACAAGATGTAATCTGGCTAATTGCATTTTGTTGTGTTTATGTTTCAGCAGGGCTGTCAACTCATTAAATTTTAGTTGGTTAACTGTAAAGCTTTTAACCAACTGATCAACTAATTAATTGATTAAAGACTATTCCATCTTTTGCAGCTGGTGCAGAACATGTCGGCATGAGTGCTGGCTGGTTTGAGCAGCTGAGACCATATTACACCTGCTTTGTGTTCTTTCAACTGACTTCCAATAAAGGGGCAGACTCAGTTTAAGATTGAGCTTCTTGTTTATAAAGCCCTTAATAGTTTAGGCCCTGATTACCTTTGAGATCTGCTCCTTCAACCTTGCTGTGGCAGCATGGTGAAGATTTGGCCCTCACCCCTTGAGGCTCTTGAAGTGGTTATATTACCTTAGGTACACGGAGAGGAAGAGAAAAAGATCTTTTACTCACCAGTGACCAGACTGGAACAATAGAAAACTTTATTTAAATACAACATAACCAATAAGAGCATTAAGGAAAAGGAAAAACAGGGAAACATGGGATTAGATAGAATAATAAGAGTGAAGGGTTAAACTACTGTCTATCAGGTTTCACACAGTTCGGCTTGTTACTCACAGGTTCACATAGTTCAAACTGCCAAGCTCACAGCTTTTTCCTCAGGCTTTGAGAGACTTGCAGGTCCCTGAGAGACATGTTGGGTGTTTTTAGATGGGTGTGGAGGCAGCCTGCCCCGGAACAGCTCTGGGGATGCCCCCATCACCACGTGTGTCTTCTTTCAGCCCTGCCTGGATCCATGTTAGATGTACCCAGCAGGTTCCTCTGGCCATGGTCTGCCAATGTGGTGTCCCCCACCGTCCACCACAGTTGCAGCCAATTGCCCAATTCTCTAGGCTGGTGCCCACAACTCTGGTGTTGCCGGGGCAATGGCTGGCCAGGAGTGGATTTGTGGTATGGGTCCACGGAGCAGATGGACAGCAGCTCCACTTCAGGGCCCTGTGTTTGACCGGTCCATCCAAGCCTGGTAGTGCTCCGGGATGTTCCCTGAAGCAGGCACAGCCTACTCTGCTTCACCATCTAGTGGGTCACCTTCAGATAGACCAGCCTTCCTGGGGGTGAAGTGGGCTGGCATTGCCACCCCCAGAGCTGCCACCTGTCTGTTTGCACCCACTGTATGAAGCCTTGTCTCTGAGTCTGCCACACTATCACTCCATCACCTGTATGCTCTAGGAAAGTGCTCCCCTTTGTTGTCAAGGACCTCCTTTCATGAGATCCTGCTTCTTTCTACTCAGAAGCCTTGATTACAATCTCACTTCATGGCCAACTGTCGCCAACGGACATTCCGTAACTGGCATGCCTGAGCTGCCAATGAGCAGCAGTAGAATCAGTCTTCCCCCTCTGGGAGTTCTACAGTCACAGTGAGAAAGACATGTCTGTGGACTAGCTGCTAATTCAATAACAAAATATTTTTTTAACATTACATAAAGTTAATTAGCTATTTAAAAATCTAATTCAAAACAAAACAAGGAACTATTTGCAATACCCTGTCACGCTTGCCTTAGTGGGTATCTGTGTTCTAACACCATCCACTGTTTGAGAATCCCTCCATCATGCCCAAGTTAAGTGGGCAACCAAACCTTTGCTGTGGTGGATCCCAAAATGTGGAATTCACCCTCTTTTGACATCCATCTCTAGCTCTCCCTTCTTACTTTTAACAGACACCTCAAGATGTTTTTATTTTAGACGTGATTTTAAGAATGTCACTATAGTCTTTTCCTTCTGTTCCTTGTTTTAATTACATTAATTTAATTACAATTGTGTGTTTTTAATTGCATTTATAATTGTTATTGTTTTTCAGTGCCCCAAGTGTTTTGGCTTTATAAATAAAATTTAAATTCCTGTTGTTATAATTATTACTATTTACTAAATAGCAAAGCTCTCAAGGCTGCTTTAGACAACACAATTCATCAGTTTGTTAGCTTGCTGCCAAGTTATTTTTAATTTTTTTTTTTAAATATATATTTTTCAATGCTTTGAATTTTTAATTAAAATTGATATTCTGGTGAGCCGCCTCAAGTTGCCTTGTGTAAGAGGGGTGGGATATGACTTAAATATATAAATAAATATGAAACATTTTTTATGTTTAAAAAAACATTTTGAAAGATGTTTTAATCTATAATCAATGCTCTGAGTTATAGTTTTCAAACCTAAATTCACAACCTTAAATAGTTTGTCATTGACCTTATTGACCATTAGGCTGTTATTTAACAAGTATGGTAGTAAACATTCTATGGTTTTTTATATTAACTATAAAATGCAAGCAGAATTGTTATCCTCAAGCTGAAAGATTGCTTATTTGTTGTAACAAGACTCATGCAAATGCACAATTATTAAATCATATGTGATGTGTTTCTCATTTTGCTAATGTATATGACGAGCAACTTGACTTGGCTGAAATTCAAGAACAAGCAAGTTAAAAACTATTACAAGAGCAAATTTGCAAACATGAAGGAGAATTTAAGGACATGAGCCAGCCATTTAATTATCATAATTGTTCCTTCCACTGTATACATTGACTATATAATAAATAACAGTTGTATAGTTCTTTATATTACAGAGAAGCAGTGTGTTTATGTGAGTCAATGTGGGAGCCTGTTTAATTGTTTAGGGGAAGCATGGAAACAGTGAAATCCATCTCCATAGCACACTGTGCCCTAATGTGGCAAAAGCCCATCCTAGCATGGCAGAATCCCGCATTGTATGTTTGCATTTTATGCAACTAAACAATATGCACAAAACCATAGGGGCTCAATTGAGTTCAATAATCATGGTTATTAAACGCAGACCTAACCATGTACATATTACTTCTCTGGCTGCATTTTGGCAGCTTCAAAGTTAGAATTACAGGAAGATGCCTTATAAGGTCTGTGATGAGATGGCTGTCTTTTCTCCCCTCAGCCCCCCTGCTCCAGGATAAGAGGATCCCTCTTGCTCCCCAAAAGAGGTTATTACCACAGTGGTTGTAAAACCAAACCAGAAAACTTCATCATAGTGGGTGAAAACAGACATGACGCTAACCACCCTTTAACCACCCTTGGTGGTCATTTATGCATGTTTCAGGGCTGCATAGGGCACCAATACAGCCCTGCAACATGCATAAATAACCACCAAGGGTGGTTAAAGGGTGGTTAGCGTCATGTCTGTTTTCACCCAACGTCAGGCTATCTGTTGCATCTGGCATTGTGAAATAGATATTTAAGTCTCTTTCTGACACCTTGTTCCCCCTTACCCGTTTCCGGGGTGCCTCCTCTAACTACTATTAACAAAGGGTATTTTCAGGCGTTACGAGATCACGCTCAACCACAGTGAACCACACTCAATCCCGTGGCGGGGCCAAAGTGCCCTGAACGTCTGTTCGGCGGCCGCCAGATGTTCACCACAACCAATACCCACATGGGGTCAATTTCAACCACGCTTCCGGGGCTCCCCGCTGGACAATCTCTGGAAGCGTGGTCAAAGAGATTCCCACCAGGAAACAACAAAAAGTAACGTCTGGACGGCAATCACCGGCCGGAACCAAAGAAAATGATCCCCAACCGGGGACAAAGCATGCAGTGTTGCTGCCAGGCAACCAGCAACAACACAGCCACCAGAGGGAGATTTAAAGGGAAACCTGCAGCAGGGAAGCATGGCGGCATGGAGCGAGGAGGGAGGTGGAAGAGAGTGGTGGGAGAGAATGTGAGGGTGGTGGAGGAGGAGGCAGTGGCAGCGGTGGAGGGAGTGCAGGTGGGGGAGGGGGAGGCGGGGGTGGTTCTGAGGATGGAGGGACAACACCCCCTGCAGCCGGGACAGGATGCCCCGGGGACATCAGCTGAACCGGGGGAGGAGGCACCCCAGAAATGGGTAAGGGGAAACAAGGGGAGAGGAACAGGGGCCACGGGCACCAAGGGGGGGCAGGGGGATAGCCCGGGCTCCTGGCAGGGAGGAGGGGAAAGGGGGCGCTCCACGAGAGGGGGCAGAACTGCACCCAACCGTAACCCCCCCACCACCTGCGTCCCACAGGCATGGAAAAGGGCCCGGGTGGATGAGCCCCTGGAGGACACCGGCCCAGCCTGGGTGGAGAAGGAGGCGGTGGAAGATGCAGTGGAGGAGGAGGAGGAAGAGGAGGAGGAGGACCCACAGGGGAGACAAGGGAGGAAGTCCTACCACAGAGGGGGCCAGTGGGGGCTGCAGAAGACCCGGGACTTCATATGGATCTGGGGGACCCTGGAGTACCAGCTGGAGTTTGCGCACAACCAGCTCAATGAGCATGCCTACCAGGACATAGTGGGGGACATGGAGGCAGCGGGGCACCATCGCACTGTGGCACAGAGGAACACCCCAGGACCTCTGGCACCTGCAGGCCCCCCCCAGAAAGCAGCCCGGAGAGCAACCACCACAGGCCGGACAAGCGGCGTCCGAGGCCAGCACCCTCATCACCCTCATCCAGTGGTCCCAGGGGGAGCACTCTGACACCGAGGGGCCGGCCTCGGAAGGATCCGAGACCGACATTGAGGGTAAGCGGGCGACCCGGAGGGGAGAGGGACCGGTCCCACAGGGGGCAGGGGCTGAGGGGGTGGATGGACAGGCCAGCCCCATCCCCAGCCCCCCAAAGGCAAGGCGGGAAGGGAGCCCGGGCCACGGTCGCCCAACCGTACAGCCCGACACCAACAACCCCCCCTCTTCACCCACAGGGCATGGAACACCCCAGCACGGAACACCCCTACCCCATCCCGGGGTCAGGCGCCCGGGGCGGCATCGGACTCACCCTCCTGTACCCACAGGGCAACCCCGGCAGCCAGCATCTCCAGGGCCTGTGCCCCCAGCAGAGCACATAAGGGAGTACCGGGCATGGGTCCGCCGGCGGAGGGAGAACCAGGTGGAGGATATTGTCCGGACCTCAGAGGAACAGGGTGAGAGGATGATAGCGGTCGTGGACCAGATGGAGGATGCCATCGAGCGGTCCCTGGAGTGGGACAGGCCCCTCGGCACCCTCGCCCCCTGCCCTGCCACCCCAGCCACCCCCATGGGACAAGAGACTCCAGGATGAGGTGTGCCTGGAACAGAGGCAGGAGCACCGAGAGCACAGCAGGCAGGTGGAAGCGCTTGGGCGGCTGGAGCAGGCCATCACAGCCATCGTGCAGGAGCACTCTGCAAAAATGGACAGGTCCCATGATATTGGAACCTCCCTGCTCCTGCACGTGGGCACCATGTGTGCCTATGTGATGGCAGCTGCCCCACTGGGCACCCTGCCTGCCCAGCTCCCAATGACAGGCCCCTCGGCACCCTCGCCCCCTGCCCTGCCACCCCAGCCACCCCCATGCCCCCAGGGTCTGCGCATCCGCATCCTGGTCTTCCCTGCCTCTGGAGGGTGCAGCGCTGAGTGGGGTAGCCTGGGTCTTGGATCCCCCTCCCCTGAACCACTGCCCCCCCTGCTGGACCAGGAGGAAGTCCAGGACACTGCTGGGAACATGGACAGCGGGGAGGGAGGGGACCTCACAGGGCTCCATGGCCAACACCGGGCGCTCATGGGGCCATCCCAGGAAACGTGGGGGATGGGGGGGATTATTATTATTTTATTATTAACAAACATTTATATAGCGCAAGCAGTGTACCTGGCACTTTACAAAGTAATAAAGTAGACATGGTCCCTGCCCCTAGGGCTTACAATCTGAGAGACAGGAGCTGGGGGAGAGACTTAGGAAGGGGAACAGAGGGAGAGACAAGGGGTCTAACATTCATGAAGATGCGAGGTCTCAAGTGCACGTACTTGGCTTGGTTACGATGAGAATGACAGCAGGCAGGTCCATGTTGCAAGGATAAGGGTAAACCGATCGTAGGTATAGGAATAGTGGCTCAGCAGGATAAAGAGTCAGACAGAGCAGAGCGAAAGAGGTGAGTTTTAAGGAGAGATTTGAAGGTATGAAGGGAGGGGGCAAGGCGGATGTGGACAGGGAGGGAGTTCCAGGCATGGGGGGCAGCAAGTGAGAAGGGACGAAGGTGCTTAGGGGAGCAGGGAAGGCGTGGAAGGGTGAGAGAAGGGACAGAGGAGGAGCGAAGTGCACGGGCTGGAGTATGGAGGGCGATAAGTGCAGAGAGGTAGGGGGGAGCAAGGATGGGGTGGGAGGGGGAGGACGGTGGGAGGGGGGCAGTATAGGGGGAGGGGCACAACTGGGGTGGAGGGAGAGGGGTCAGGTGCACATATATACATGGGTGAAATAAATATGTTTGCACCATATTGTCTCCCGGGCCCATATGTGGGTCATGGGGGGGCAACCTCCCACCCGTGCAGGGGCCGGCCCAGGGAACCCCTGGCGGTGGGCCGGGGAGGGGCAGCCCTCACACCTCGGCCTCCCGGATGATATGCCTCACCAGGGCGTCCCGGATGCGCTTGGCATAACGGTACTCCCTGGGGTTCTCAGTGTTCATGTACAGGGGCACCGGGCCGGGGGCCTGATTTGGTTCGGGGTATTCCAGGGCTGCACCCTCAGTCTCACAGACATTGTGGAGCACACAACAGGCACCGATCACCAGGGCCGAGCTCTCCACGGTGTAGTCTAGCTGGCCAGCGTGGCTCCTCCAGCGCTGCTTGAGGGCCCTGAAGGCTCACTCCACCATGGTCCTGCTGGAGCACAGGTGGGTATTGTATAGCACCTCCACAGGGGTGCGTGCGACCGGGTAGACCTTCATTAACCACCGGGTGAGGGGGTAGGCATGGTCGCCCAGGATACAGGGGAGCATAGGTACCCCCTCGATCCAGGTCATCCCCATGTCAGGGAAGTCCACCCGGAACATCCGGGCATAGAAGGGTCATGATCTGGGCATCGTGACTGCGGCCAGAGTTGCCCATGAAGATGTCTATGAACCGACCCCGGTGATCTACAACTGCTTGCAGCTGCAGGGAGTGATACCCATGCCTGTTCACATACTCTGCAGCCTCCCTAGCGGAGGGGCGGAGGATCTCTATGTGAGTGCCATCCACGGCTCCCATGCAGTTGGGGAAGCCTTCAGCCATGAATCCTGCCATTATGGCCCCCTGGTCCACCTGCTGGACCATTCTGTCCAGGATCACACCCTCCACAGCCTCGCACACATCCCAGAGGATACAAGCAATGGTGCTCAGGCCTACCCTGAAGTACTGGGACATGGACCGGCAGGAGTTGGGTGTTACCAGGGCCCAGACCCCTATTGCCACCTGCTGGACCATGGGAATGGGGGTCCTCATGGTGGTGTGCTGTTGCTCCAGCCAGGGCATAAGGAGCTCAGCGAGCAGGGTGAGCTTGTCCATCCTAAAGTGACCCCTCCAGGCTGCCTCGTCCCACTGGGCCAGCGCCCTGGCCCACCAACCCTGTGCCCACTCAGCGACCCATATCCACCTGTCAATGGCCATAGCGAGCAGGGCTGCCCAGTGCGCGGTCTCCCTCCCCCACAGTAGGCGCCCGGTCGCCTCGCAGAGCACTGCGGGCCGGGTTCGGCCCCGGCTCACAGCCTTCCAGTCTGCCCTGGAGAGTCTCTGCGCCCTGAGCCAGGTGAGGACTCTCTTATGGTCATGGTGGGCCCTGCGGGCCTTTGTAGCCCTCCAGGCCAGGGTAACCCGCAGGCGGGCACCCAGCTGCAGCTCCGCAGTATAGAGGCGCAGCTGCTCAGTGTAGTTGCGGTACCACTTAGCTGTGAGTGCGAGGAACATCCAGTAGGCGGCTGCCCCATCCCGCTCCATGGTGGTGGGGGCCCCGGGGGTTGGGGGACATTTATGATGGCCCTCTGATGGCCAGGTGGGCCGTGGCCCAGCCCCCAGATGGGTGGGACCCCCAATGCGGTGCTGGTGTCTGTGGGCATGCAGTTGGGTGCACCTGCTGCCAGCGCATGGGGCCTCGCGCCTGCACGGGTGCGCGGGGCTGTGCGCTCCTTGTGCAGCTGCATGCCTTCTGCCATCACTGCCCCCCACCCTCCCTGTGTGCAGCACCGTGTCCTTGCCTCCCTGATTAGCCAGTCTGTGTGTGATTGTTTTCTGCAGCTGTGCCGGGTCCGCACCCCATGCCTCACTCCGTTGTGCTACAATGTTGCAGCCCGTGGCCACCTGTCCTGTCCTTGGGACCCCTCGGAGGCCCCCCCAGCCCTGGAGGGTATGTGTGCCCTCCTGTCCATGGTGTTATTCTCCCTGTCTAGCTGGACCATGGCTGGTTGTGCATCCACTGGGCTCCCGCTTCCTGGCCACCATGGGGCCCCCCATAGCTGGACCTTCCACGAGACCATGGCCCTGTGTGACCTGTGGCATACCCAGGCCATGCAGCTGCTCCTGGGCTGCCTGGACAGTCATTCAGGTGCTTATGTGAGCCTGAGTTCTGGGCTTCGCTACTTCGGCTATGAGGTGAGCGCTCGTGATTTCCGGCTGCATGCAGAGACCCTGGGGCTGGTTCCCTTCCTCGATGGGTGCACCCCGGAGATGAGGTGCTCTCATGTGTACTGGTCCATGGTTGAGACTGTGTCTGCGCTGTCTGTGTGCAGCCTGGCCACCTACATGCTGTGCCTTGTGGAGGGGGGCCCTGCCTTGACCGTGTCCTACTTTGGCTGTGTTCACGGGGCCCGTGGGTACCAGCACTCCTGTGGGGTGGTGTACCACCAGCTGTTGGAGCTGGGACAGTTTCCATGGCCCCCTGCGCTGACTGCTGTGTGTCGGAGCCTGCCGCTGCGGAGCTGTCAGCACTGTCGGGCATGTGGTCCTGTTCAGATGTGCAGTTGAGGCTGTCCATGCAGGATCCCTTTGAGGCCTGCTACATGATCACCCACCACATGTCCTTGTTGGGGTATGCCGGGGCATGATCCATTGGCCCCACCTGGTTCACCGGCGGGGCACCCGGCCCCTGGGCCCATGGTGGCCCCCAGCAGCTGGCTATGAGTCCTGGTGTGCCTTCCGTCCCCCCGGTGGCCTGCCCCCATGTGGGCTCCCGCCCCTGCCTGGGGAGCTGGTTTCTGCTGGCTGCTCCCTCCCTGATGTCTCTACCGTGCTGCTATGATGCCTGCTTTCTGGGGTGCTGCTGCCCCTGCCTGTGGCCCCGGGCCCCCTCTGGGCCTCACCCCCCAGTCTGTCTCCACACCTGGGGTTCCCCTCCGTGGTTGCCTTCCCTGGTGCCTGGTTCCGGCGCTCTGCATGGCCTCGCTGACCCGCCTGTGTCCTGCGGACTGTCCCCACCCGCCAGTGCTGCCACCTGCTGCCCAGCCCCCCCCCCTTGAGTGCCTGTGTGACCTTGGGGTTCTGGGGCCCCCGGACTGCCCCTCGCTCCTTCCGCCGGGGGTGTGTGTGCATGCTTGGACCTACAGCACTGCACCAGTTCTCCTGCCTGCCCTCCATCAGCCCCTCTCTGGGTGTGGGGTCTACGTGTGCCTCCTGGACTGTTCCTGGCCAGCTCGCTGTGCATTGCGGGCCCCCACTGTGCCTTGGTCCTGAGCTCCTGGGACCCCCCCATTCCAGGGCTGCCTGTGTTGCTGTGGGGGGTGCCCCTGTGGACAGTTCTGCTTTGGAGGTTGTGGTTGCTGTTGCCTGTGTCCTGCCCTGCCCCTTTGCAGTTTCCCCCCCTCTTCCCTGTCCCTTGTGCCCGTTGTGCCTTGTGTGTTGTCTGGGTGCCCGTGTCCCCCTTCCATTCCTGTCCCTTTTGTGTGTGTGTGTGTGTGTGTGTGTGTGTGTGTGTGTGCCCGGGCATGTGCTTGTGCTGTGTGTTCCACTGTGGCCCCGCTGTCTGTGTGCCTGTTGTGTGTGGTACCTGTCCATCTCTTCTCCCTCTCCCCCTCCCTTCCCGTTTCCCTTGTGTGGGCATTCCCTTGTGTGCCTTTTGGCTTCATTTGCCCTCAGGCAGCCATGTCTGTGTCCCACCCCTGCCCGGTGGTTTCTGGGTGTTTTGACCACGGCCGGGAATCAGTGTCATGTCTGTTGCGCTGCCCCGGCCCGTGATCTGCCGGCCCGATTCCCTGTCTTGGTCCCGGTCCCATCACGTCTGTTCGGGGCTTTTATTTGCCCTGGGGGGTGGTTGTTTGGTTCACCCCCACCGGGAATCCACTGTGGTGAACCGGGCGCCCGTCACGTCTGAAATCACCTGAAGTCTCTTAGTATCTTAGTGGTGATTACAGTTTTACTTGTTGGTTCTTCAGTCCCTGGCTTTATACCGAGTAGTCTCAGGCTCATTTCTTCTGCCAAGTCATTATCAAACTTAAGATTCCTCTCTGTTCCCTCTGTTCTCCACTCATAACAATGTCCCGGAGGGGTGGTCTCTTCTCCACCCACCACCTTCTCCTCAGTTCCCTCCTCCCTGTCTGGATTCCTTCTCCTCCCCCTTCCAACTGCGCATTTCTGCATTCTAAGCTAGCTCTTACTTCTGATTGGCTAATTAAACCCCTCAAACCATCCCCCACACTGGGAGTCATGGGAGAATCAGGACTTAAAATTAGCGCAGGATGAAGTCCAGGGACAACAGGAACAGGCTGGGGACCAACACATGAACTAGGGGACAGGACAAATGGGCAGGAGGCACATGACAGGCAGAGAAACAGGCAGTCACAGGGAGTTACTCAGGTTCAGGAACTCAGGCAGGAGGACACAGAAAGGGGGAAAGGAAATGGATGGTTCACCCAGGGGGAAAGGAAACGGATGGTTCACCCAACATCCTGTGGCTGCAGTCCTGGCCTTTATATGGCAGCAGCCAACCAGGAAACTGAGGGCATGGAACAAGGGGTGTGACCTGGCCAGTGCTGGAAAGGCCTTCATCACCAACCTTGGCCAGGGTAAGCCAGTGATGCTGCGGAGCCAGCCACCACTGAGTAGTCCAGCTAGGGGTCGCTAGAATACAGTTTGAGTATTCTGGGGCTGATTGTGAAGGTCTAAAAGGAAAGCCATTAAAGAAGTAGTGTTGTTACTGTTCAGGGGCCTGTGGTTCCTAAGGACTAGCGAAGACAAGAACTCCACCAAACAAAACAACCACCTCCAGGTACCCCAAGGTGCTGTAAAAACCACACTCCTTACAGTTACCATCCCCACTCCTCAGGGGTGACCTCTGGATGCCACAAGTTCAGAGGACTTGAGGCTGAAAATCTTCTTTTTACAGCTCCAAGATTAGCCAGGAACAAACAGAATGAAGTGGGGTAGACAAAAGAGAAGTCTGTGTGATTTTGGTAGATCAGCCTGTCAGGAACAAACTGGAGCTTGGGGTCCATAGGAAGCCATGAAAGGATCAGGTTGAGAAAGTCAGGAACTGACACATGGACCAAGGGGACAGGACAGGCAGGCAGGACACACACAACAGGCAGGTAGATGGGCAGGAGACTAGCAGACTTCAAAGGCAGTCAAAGAGCAGACTTCAAGGGCAGATCCTCAGGCACAAAAACACAAGTGGGGGCACAAGCAGATGTGCTTCCTGTAGCTGAAGGCCTGCCTTTTATATGGCAGGAAGCAAACCAGGAATCTGAGTCATGGGAGCAATGCTGAGTAGTGGTGTGGTCTGATTAGCATGGGGAAGGCTTTCAGCACCAACCTTAGGCCCTGGACAGAGTACGTTGGTGACCCTGAGGAACCAGCCAACAACTCCAGGGCCTAGGGATGTGCATGTCGTTTTTGTTATTACAATAACAATAATGAAAATTGTCATTTTTGTTATTGCAATAACAAAAACGACAACCGAGAATAACAATAACAAAAACGACAACCGAGAATAACTATAATGATAACGACAATGTCATTATCATTGTTGTTATTATCAGTGCTGTGGCAGTTGGGTTTTGTAGGGAAAATGTGGAGATGGGAGTAGGGAGCAGACATCTCTGAGCCCTAAACAGAGTTGAACTCTTGAACTGTGCCTGTGTTGGGAGGGGCTAGCAGCTCAGCAGTATCTGATGGATGTATCACTGGCCAATGAGCAGCGCAAGCAGGCACCAGCAGTCTCATGGCACTCTGTGATTGCTCAATGCCTCCCACAACCAATCATGGGGACTCTGAGGGTGGGCACTGCAATGGTTTATAATAGGAGGGCCAGGATTTTTTTCTCCATTCTGTGAGAGCTCTGCTTGTCAGGTTATGCTTACAGAACCGTGGTGCTTGTACACAAAAAATTCTCCCTAGTCCTCATTGCATTACCACCAATACATTTCCTTCCTCATACCCTACATTTTACCTTCTCCCTTTCCCTGACCTTCTCCCCCCTGTACATTATATATAGATAGGTAGTATAGATTAGATATCGATATATATTACAGACATATAGATTAGATTAGAATAGTTATATAGATAATTGATTAGATAATAGATAGCATTCCTTTTCCCTTCCCTTGTCTCCCTTAGATTTGGATAGATATTAGTTGCACACGGGAAACGATACCGATACCAAAAATAAAATCTTCATTTGAAACTGTACCGATACCAATGCTGATAATGATAATGACATTGTCATAAATAACGATAACAAAAATGATATTTTAAAATAACAAAAATGAAAACAAAAAAACGACATGGGAGGCTGGTGCACACCCATAGGAGATAGGCAAGGCCCAGGCTGTTTAGGGCTAAAACTAACACCTTGAATTGGGCCCAGAAGACTATAGGTAGCCAGTGCAAAGAACCGAGCACTGGTGTAATGTTTGCACTGCCTGTGACTGGCACTGCATGTGCTGCTATTCATCTGAATAACGGTCTTCAAGGGGACAACTTCAATTGCTTTTAAAATTGGGGCCCTTTATCAAATTGCCCTGTAGTTTTGCACAGATAACAGGGAACAAGGTGTGGGATACATTCCTGCCAAATGTCTTGTAAACAGGATGGAATATAAAAATGTTACTTTTGTTGTCCAATCTTTCTTAAATTTGGCAGATTTGATAATCTTGGGAAGGGACATAACCTCCCCAGGTTTCATGAAAATTGGATGGAAGATAAAGAAGTTGTATCCAGGAATGTGTATGCAGCTTTCCTTAAAATGGCTTGTAAACAGGATGGAATATACAAATGTTACTCCCGTTGTCCAATCTTTCTGAAATCTTTCCCAAGATTTCATAATCTTGAGAAGGGACATAACCTCCCCAGGTTTCATGAAATTGGATGGAAGATAAAGAAGTTGTATCCAGGAAAATGTATGCAGCTTTCTTAAAATCACAACATTCAATTGCTTATAAAATCTGTTCCCATTATCCAATCATTCTGAAATCTGGTACACATGGTGTTCTTCATTGGGGGTACAATCTCCCCAGGTTTCATCAGAATTGAATAAGAAATAGAAAAGTTATATCTGAAAATACGTTTTCTGTTTTCCCATTATTTAAAAAACTAAAATTCATTTTTGTTTTTGATTTCATTATTATCTTTCATTTTCGTTATTAAAATAACAAAAAAGAAAACATAAATGTTCATTTTCATTATCATAATAACAAAAACTAATTGCACACCCCTATAAGATGGTACCTTTTCCACCAACTTCTGTTGTTCAGAGTGTAACAGGGCCCTGTATTCTTAGAATCCAGCCCCAAAGACCCAGGCTTACGCAGGATCTTTATCCTCAAAGTGTACTTTATTTACAGTGCTCCTTACAAACCATCACCAACACTTCACAAACACAGTTCCACATATAGATTCTCAGGGGGCCTCTCAATATAGATGTTATGATCTCAGTAACACTTTATTTTGTGAGTAGTCCCTATGACCTGTGTGGAAAGGTGAAAGGAACTTGGGAATGGTTAGCCCAGAGTAAAGAAGCATGATAGGGTACCGGATAACAGTTTTCAGTTATATAAAAAATCCTCTAACTACAATAAGAACAAAGAGTTCTCCATGTCCACTGAGGAGAGGACAAGAACTAATTGGATTAAATTGCAGGAAGAAAAAAAAAATAGGATCAATCTTAGGAACAAATTTCTAGCTAGCTATTGAGCCAGTTGTTTACATGGTATAAGAATTTGATGGAGTAGGGGGGCAAGTTACTCCAGTCGCATAACCTATGTATCAAATTAAAACTCAAGAACATCAATTGCCATCATTTGTAAAAATTCAATAAAAGCATACACAAATGCAGTTAAAAATCAAAAGTGCACACTGAAAACACTTTGCACCACACAGTGCACATGTGAGCAGAGCTTTTAAGCAGTGACCCCAGCTTGCTAAAAGCAATCTTATGCACATCAGTCTCTCTGCAGATTTCAAAGAGAGCAGATGTTTTAGACAGAGTCAGAATTTATCTCCCAGAGTTGTAATTCTCATCTAGACAGTTACATGTACCAATATCACATGTGTGACCTATGGAACACCTCAAAGTGAAAATGCTATGGGCAAGAAGCCTTTCCAAACATGGTAAGAACATGTACTTTTAAAATGTTGTTTTCAGAGAAGTGTTATAGCATTTTCTGTCAACACACCTGCAATTTTTTTCCACTGGAAATTTACCAAGAGAAGCTATGGAATTCCCATCAAAGGAAATTTTAAAACACAGGTCAGAAAGACATCTGTCCTGAAAGGACTTCATATATTTAATGTTGCTTCAGTAGACATAAATGGGCAACATAAACCATTAAGGTCCTTCCAATTCTATTAGGGATGTGCAAACAGGTTGCGGTTCGGGTTCGGCGGTTCAGTTCGGTTCAGTTCGTGCGTTTGGGTCAGTCGTCAGGTTCAGGTTCGGCTGTTCGGTTCGGTCATGTTCGGTTCGGCGTTCGGAAAGTATCGCGAGAGTCCGTGATTGCACTGGAAACAGGAAATTCGAGTGCGTGTGGAGCTGTGTGGCGAGTGAGTGTGTGTCTGGCTGGGTGGCTGTTCGGTTTGTGTGTTTTGGCTGTGTTTGGGTGTGCTGTTGTTGTTGTGGTTGGTGAGTGTTGGTGTGTGTTGTGGGTGACTGACTATGTGTTTTGTCTGTGTGTGATTTAAAAAAAAAAAAAAGAAGGCTGCAGTGTTGCTTCCCCAGCTGGGGGGCAACTTTGTGGTCGAGGAGGAGGAGGAAGAGGTCACTGCCCGTACTACACCTCCGGTGGTGGTGCCCAGCTCCTCGGATGAGGAGCAAGTGGCGGCCTCAGGGGGTGCTGCCAGGTTTGTAAACTTTTTTTTTTACTTTGAGGACAAGAAAGGCTCTATCTGTTAGAGCAAGCTCAATGGCGTGCAGTTGGGTGCATGGGTGGTGGCCATCAGTCAGGCACAAACAGTGGGCATCAGTGGGTGGCAGTGGATGTATGACAGAGAGGGAGGGTACTGTAGTGTGAGGGACTCTGGCATGAGCAGCACCCCCACTCAAACATGTGCCAGGCTAGCAAGCTCTCCACTCTCCAGTTGCCATTCCATTCCCTACGCATGCCTAAATAAGGGCAAGATTTGCACATGCCAGCCAGGGGCTTTCTAGTTGCAATCCCTAGCATCCCTGGGAGGGCAGGATTTGCATGTGCCAGTCAGGCAAGGTTCCCCTAATACTAGCATCCCCATGTACTCTCTGTATGCCACAGAGAGGGGGGGGTACTGTAGTGTTGGGGGCTCTGGCATGAGCAGCACCCCCACCCAAACATGTGTCAGACTAACAAGGTTCTCCACTCTCCAGCTGCCATCCCATTCCCTACGCACTCCCAAATAAGGGCAGGATTTGCACGTGCCAGTCAAAGGCTTTCTAGTTGCAATCCCTAGAACCCAAGGAGGGAGGAATAGAGGCATCATCTTAAATGCATGACACTTAGGCATTGTTTATGTGTTCCTGTTTCAGAGAGGAATCAGATGCCGGCCCCAGCACTGGTGCCAGGCCACAGAGGACACGCAGGCGGAGGTCAGGAGTGCCACACCCAGACATTGGAGGGACAAGGTCCAATGTCTGGAATTTTTATGATAAATAGAACGGGTTCACCATCTGCAAGGTAAGGCATGGGGGCTGGAACAACAGGGTATGCATGCATGCATTGCCCTCTATGACCTGTTATGAACGGAACTCCCCTGCAGAGAGAGATTGGTGCCCACTCACTTGTGGAGACAGAATGCAGGCAGGGCTTGACACAGACAATTGGTCTGACACAGTATGGCACTTCTTATGTTCCTATGTTTTTATGCTCTTTAGATCTGCCCCAAAAGATTCAGGAGTCAGAAAGAGGGGACATCAGGTCTACTTGCCCATATAGAGAAAGCCAATGGGCAGAAGGTGGCTCGGGCCCAGGAGCGGCGTGGCCATGGAGCAGCAGAAGAAGGGGGGAAGGCAAGACAGAAGTGGCACCATGTGTGAAGTCCTTCCCCCCCCTTCCAGCTCAGATGTGGAGCCCCCCCAGGAGCAGGAGGAGTCTGCAGCAGCAACGGCCTTTCATTGCAGGATGCAGGGGACCAGCCAGGACTTTGTTGCCAGCCTCCAGGTCATTGAAGACCAACTGGTGGAACAGGTCCAGGCGGTCGAGTTGGGGGAGAAGAAGGTGGAGGCATACTCGGAGTACGTCTCCAAGTACATCTCCACTGAGAGGGCCGACCTGGAGCTCTTCCGCCAGTCGGTCTGCAACTGGTGGGCGGCCGTGGCAGGGGCCATAGAATATGCTGTGGCACACGGCTATGAAATGCTGGCAAGTGCGGCCCCTGTCCCTAGGTCCCCTGCACCACTTATGCCTTTTCCCCAAGTTCCGGGGGGCAGGCCAAAAGAGTAAACATAGTGCATAGGTTTCCTTTCTATTTTAAAATGTTTGGTTTATGTTTTATAATATTGTTGTTGTTGTTTTGTTTTTGTTTTTGTTTTATTTATTAAAGTTATATTTGTTGTTGTTGGTACGAGCTGACCTGTCCAATCTTTTATCCCTCTGTGTTTAAGTTCTGGCTGGCAGGTGGCAGAATCGCATACAGCTTGTCAATCCCTACCAGCAGCACCTGCCACCCCATGTAGCGTAGTTATTAACCCAAAGATGTGCCAGCAGCAGGGTCTCAACTTGCAGACGGCACCCAAGGAGGTGCAGGGCTTGTGTTTGTGTGGCTGGGTGTGACAGAGACAAAGAGAAACAGGCTCCTTCGCAGCCGGGCAGCAGGCAGCGGGAGCGGGTGGTTGGAGGGGCTTTTGGCAGTGGGCAGCAGACTGACGTGCAGGCACCGGGCTTCTGGATGCAGTGGAATGGAATGCAGCCCCCAGTGACTGGAATGATGGTCCCAGAATCTCATTGATAGTTCCTGGGATGGGCGGGTATGACTGATTCAGGTACAATGGAATGACAGCCTATGTGATTTTAATGATATATGTCCCTAGAATTAGCGCATGGTTGGGCACACTTCATTCAATCAAGCAATAGGTGGTAGCAGCAGGTACAAGAATGCACACAGGCAGGTAGGCACAGAATCTCATACAGCTTGTCGATCCCTACCAGAAGCACCTGGCACCACACATAGTGTAGGTAAGGTACATTGACCCCAAGATGTGCCAACAGAAGTGTCTCAACTTGCAGACAGCCCCTCAGGAAGGGCAGGGCTTGTGTCTGTGAGGAGGTGCCAGAGAGGAAGAGAGAGAGGCTCTTTGGCAGTGGGCATCAGGCGTCAGGTGCTGGTTGTCAGAGGGGCTCTTTCAGCAGCTTCAGCAGGCCTCTGTGGGTGGATGCAAAGGAGTAGACTGGTGGGGGGGGCAGGCTGGGGGGGGCAGTGCTGGCCAGTGGCCACTGGCCATTGGCAAGTTAGGAACGAGCAGCAGCAGCACCCAGATGATAGATCTTGGAACTGGAGTGACTGCTTCTGGATGCAGTGGAATGGAATGACAGCCCCCCGTGACTGGAATAATGGTTCCAGATTCTTTATGATGGTTCCTGGGACTGGCACGACTGCTTCAGGCACAGTGGAATGACAGCCTATGGGAGTTGAATTATGTCCCTAGAATTAATGTTTGGTTGGGCACACTTCATTCAATCATTGATCAATCGTGTGATAGGTGGTAGTGTGGCAATAGAATATAGTGTTATTGATATCTTATGTTCTCCTGGCCTGGGCAAAGGAAGCCAGACCTAACTTCGGTCAAGCAAAGGCAAAGAGCAGAGAGATGGTCCAGAACAGCCAGCAGGCCTGAGATTGTGATGGAATTCAAGCTGAGATGACTCAACATGTGGATAAGGCCCCATCAGCATACTA
Source organism: Sphenodon punctatus (assembly GCA_003113815.1). Lineage (NCBI taxonomy): Eukaryota > Metazoa > Chordata > Lepidosauria > Sphenodontia > Sphenodontidae > Sphenodon > Sphenodon punctatus. The sequence goes on from QEPC01000727.1 coordinate 584,271, forward strand.
ACAAAGGCATAGCCAGACAAGTATCTTCTCCTGGCACCGCCACACATGCTTAACAAAGTCTCCTGCTGAACAACTGGAGTTGACAAATGAAACCCATTGTGAACAGATAAGTGGGACATTTGCAACTCTGCTACTGACTTCCAGGCCAGGAAAAGAACAATCAAGGAAAGATACAGATGTTAATATGCTAAGGGCCCTTCCTCCCAGGAAGACGTTCTTCTGATATGCTAAAGAACTGTGTGATGTCACCATGACATGGCATCTGGCTATTACTGACCTGTACCTCAGAACTGTATAAAAGAACCTGGTCATACAACATGACTTTGGGTGAAGGCTAGTGGTCACCAGTTGGTGAATCACGTGGTTTCACTCCCTTCCAGACCTTGCACACACGGATCACAACTTGTCTTCGCTCGCCAGCAGCTCTACTCTCCAGCATCAAAGGGCCCTCTCTCAGTCTTTTCCCTGAATCAGCCTGCGTGCTTCCAGGATTTGGCCAGTCACAGGACACGTAAGATATCTTTATCTGGGGACTATCTGTATAATACTGTGTGTGTAGTATAATCCTGCCAAGAATAGAAAACCAAGGTGTGCCGTTCCAATAAAGTTTTGTTTCGTACCACATTGGAGTGGTGTTTTATGACGATCTTGATCCCAATAATTTATTAGTTACAGTAGCAGGTATAGGGAGGCACACAGGCAGGCACATCTAATATGTTGTGTGTTTATTTCCATCTCATTCTGGTAGGTTTGATGCTGGATGTGGCCAAGGGCATTGGAGCATGAGAAGAGATGAGAGCTCTCGTACGTTCTGGAAGGTGGCAGCTTGAGCTGGATGCACTTCTCCCCTTTTGTCTAGCAGCAAGCAGCCCCTCTCTCTCTCTCTCTCTCTGTCCATGTACTGCAGGTGACAGCATGGGTGGGAGCGTGTCTGTCTCTCCTTTTAGCAGTGGGAAGACTTTCTCTCTCTCTCTCTTAGCCTAGGCAGGAGCTCGATGCCATCAGGACAGGCATGCCATGGGGGTGGGCAGTTGCTTGGCCAATGGCCATGAGCAGCAGGTTTCTACTACCTTGTGGAAAAGGTTTATCGTGCTGGCTCCCATTATTCACACTACATCACCTGGCGTCCCATCCCCACATAGACTTGTTTCATATCCCTAGAAAGGGTTAGGATGGAACTGTCACTCTCAAAGGAGAGAGTGTTGCTTCTTAGCCTAGCGAGGAGCTCGATGCTATCAGAGCAGCTTGTTGCCTTAAACACTACAGGGTGGCTTAGTTTTATGGAAGAAGGGGACCCTGACTCTCTGTGAGAGGAATGATGGCCCCAGACCCATCACGGTGGGTCCTGGGGCTAGAGAAGTGGCAGCTTCTAGATACATATTGGCTAGGGATGGGTGAACAGAACAGAGTTCGGAAATTCAGTTTGGTTCGGTTTGAAATTCGAGTTCAGAAATTCGGTTCGGTTCGGTTTGAAATTCGAGTTTGACTTGGAAGTTTGCAGTCCAAGTTCAGTCGAATTCCAAACTTCCGAACCAGGCTCGGCCATTCAAAACCAGGTTTTTTGGTGTGTGTTGTCACTAGGGATTGGCAAACAGAACGGAGTTAGGAAATTCGGTTCGGTTCAGTTTGAAATTCGAGTTTGGTTCGGAAGTTCAGTTCAGTCGACCGAACAGACTCAGTTTGGTCCAAACTCCGAACTTCCGAACTGCGTTCACCCATCCCTAATATTGACCACAGCCCTCCCTGCCTGTAACTTGGCCCCAGAACCCTAATGGTGGGTCCTAGGGCTGGAGTGGCTGTTTCTTTGTGCAGTTGAAAATTAGCTCTCTGTGTGAGGAATGATGGCCCCAGAACCATCATGGTGGGTCCTGGGGCTAGAAGAGTGGCAGCTTGTAGATACATATTGGCCACAGCCCTCCCTGCCTGTAACTTGGCCCCAGAACCCTGATGGTGGGTCCTGGGGCTGGAGTGGCTGCTTCTTGATGTAGTTGAAAATTACATCAAGATGTGAACATCAGTTGAACATGTGTCAGTCGGTCCTAAGAGATAGGCAAGCACCATTCTGTCAGAGCTGGCTGAGTTTTTCTTCCTTGGCTCGCAGTACTTGATGTCATAATTGGAAAGTTCATCACAGTAACCCAAGCGATCTCCAGGAGAAAATCTTCCACAGCAAGATACATTGCTCCTTATGTGACATCAAGATGTGAACATCAGTTGAACATGTGTCAGTTGATCCTAAGAGATAGGCACGCACCATTCTGTCAGAGCTGGCTGAGTTTTTCTTCCTCGCAGTACTTGATGATTGGAAAGTTCATCACAGTACCCCAAGCGATCTCCAGGAGAAAATCTTCCACAGCAAGATGCATTGCTCCTTATGTGACATCAAGATGTGAACAT
>QEPC01000727.1:597235-612473 GCA_003113815.1 Sphenodon punctatus
CCTCCCTGGGCCTTCCAATCACGTTTTTTGCACCCAAACTCATCCGAACTCACCTGAACGGTGCCAAACTGTTCAGTCATTTTCGAGTTTGGATCAAGTTCAGTTCGGTAGGTTCGGGTTCAGTTCGGAAGTTTGGTTCGGTCGTCTAAACAAACCTAGTTCAGTCCGAATTCTGAACATCCAAACCGCGTTCGCACATCCCTATTGCTGGGAAAAGAACTAACTTGAAAGCACACATTAAGGATGGGTTTCTTTGTAGACATAGAGCAAGGGTGGGCAAAGTTTCCTAATCCTGAGTGAAAACCAACAAGATAGTAGTCGACATTAGCTAACATTAGCCGGTGATTCACCTGCATGTCTGTCAGGTGACTGCCAGATGTTTGCCCTTTGCCCACTTCTGCCACAGGGCAGCTGACTAGCTGCTTACTCAATGCATCATCCAGAGAAAGTGGTTGATGCAGCATGAGTTAAGTTTAACTATTGTGTGCCCTCTCATCTCTTAGATCCCAAACAGTCCCTGATTGTGGTGAGGTCCCTAACATCGTGGAAAAGGCCACAATGTTGGCAAGGATCGGGCCCAGGAGCAACAGCTGCTGGCCACCTGTCAGCTGATGTCACGGTTGGGAGAAGTTGCCACCAGCAGGGAGGAAGGGACCAAAGGAGGTCACCCTTGTTCAGAGGTGGTGGGTCCCAGAGTCAAGGTGAATCAAGCCTGCATGATCCCTTCCTTCCTCCTTGTCTCCCTCCTCGCATGCCATTGGAACCTGCTCCTGGGGCAGCAGCAGTAGCAAGGCCAGGTGCACACAGCATGAGGCATGGGTGTCACTTCCCCCCATGTAATGTGTTGAGACCCACTCCCCCGGACAAGGGGGATTGGCCTGCAGTGTGCTTTCCAGGTACGGCTCTACCTGGGTAGAGTCACTGGTTTCCCTGCATCCTGGACACTGGCCGAAGGGAGACAGGCAGGGATGACAGTACATTGGGCTGGGAACGGGGCCATGTACTGCCCCTGGACAAGATCACTCTGGCCTATAATCTAGAAGTGATCTGCTGCTGCCAGCCATTTTTCATGGGCCTGATCCTGCTTCTGTCAGCCAGCAGTTGCTGCTCCTGAGCCCAAGTTCTGCCTGTGTGTTTTGGTCCTTAGCCTAACCTGTGGTGGGGACGGGGGAGTGTGGAAGCTATATAGGAGGCTACATGCATATTCTGCTCTCCACTCCGGTCCAGCAGGTGGCGGCTGCATTGCTGCTCCATAGGTTGGGCAGGGGATCTGGCTGGCCAGTCTCATAGGTTTTCACCCTCTTAGAGCCACATCCATGTAATACAATGTGGCCAAAGAGCCACATGTGGCTTTAGAGTCACACTAGTTTGCCCACTTAAGAACTTAGGAACATAAGGAATGCCACAGGAGCTGGGTCCCTAGGGGAGTTGCCACTCACCACCACCTGGGCTGGGGCTTGAAACCCTGCCCCTACCCTCTCCAGGACATTAAAGAGGGCTTCCTTGGCCTGCAGCAGGGAGCTGTGTCCCTGGGGGAGCTGCCACTCACCACCACCTGGGCTGGGCAGGGCTGCCTGGGTGGGTGGGGGCAACTGGGGCAATTTGCCCCGAGCCCCCACAAAGCCAGGGCCCCTGATTTAAGTGAAGATGCTTGAATCTCAACATGTATTTGTGTGCAAAGCTGGGGCCCCTGCTCTGGTTAGAGTGAAGATGACTTTGAATCTCAGTATGTAATTGTGACATAATGGGCCCCATGCTCATCTCCGACCTTGAAGGAAGGAAGTAAATTCTGTAAATAGTTGCGTGCCTAACAGATGCTAATTTGAGGTGTTGGTGATTGCTTAAACTAAGCATTGATGTGCAAAAACAGTCAGGCAAAGAACAGGTTAAATGAATTATTGTTGCTCCTTTTTGGTCAAAGCTGGGCTGTAAAATGTATCTTTGGGAGGCTGGAACTGAGGGACCTGCTTAGTAGCTAGGCCTGCACTGCAGCTGAGAGGATAGGGGAGTCTAAAAAAACCATCAAGGTAAAATCTTTCTTTATTCTAGGCTGCAACAGAGATAAGATTGGTCTGGCTTATCATGATTGGCCCAGGCCAGTAACCGAACTCTGCTTACTTTGTTGGAAGGAGGAAAGGCTTTAAGGAGGGATTCTGTGGCAGAGCAGGCCAGGGGCCTGCACAGAACGAATAGAACTCTAGGGAAAGGATTTGTAGTGGTGAGTGCCAGCTAAGATTTCCAAGGTGCACTGCCACTAGAGATGAGAATGGTTTTCTGTGGGAGTTACCACAGGGAAAGGCCTAAGAGTGGTGGTGGAAGCCAGAGGCCTGAAGGGAGGAATTCTGAATGACTAATGGAGAGGAAGCCAGCAGGAGATCTGTGAGACTGAGCCCCACCCCCAGGAAGCTGGTAGGATAGAGAAACTCTGCCAGAAGGGGTTTGGAATTTGGAGGAGGTACTAAGGAGAAGCACAGTTTTATTCCTATTTCCTTATCCCCATGAAAAAATGAAGCACATCTATCAGTCCGGGGCGACAAAAAGAAAGGAAAGGAATGAGAAAAAAGCTTGGGATCAAAAAGGGAAGCAGACACTGGATCAGTCTGTATGGGTGATGAAAGGAAATGAGGAGGTTGGAAGTGGAACAGGTGACACAGATGGCACATCAATCACAGGGGATAAAGAATTCTCTAATCATGAAAACATCACAGAGGAAGCAAGCAGTGATGTAGCAGGAGAATGTGAAAATGAGTCAGGTTGGTGCAAGCTGAACTTAGGAACTTAGGGACATAGCATCATCAGATGAGCAAATGAGACAATTGATCTTTTTTCCAAATCTGCTCTTGATCTTCACCAGTCCAGGAAATATTCTCTAATGATCCAACCACTTGGGGGCATCTTGATAGGATGCAAAAGGATCTAATTGTGTCAAAGGACCCACCACCCAAACCTGCAAGCTTTCCACACAATTCCTCTGAACGTTCTCTCCCTACCTCTGTTTTCTGCAAGACTCTACCCAATGGTGAGAGTATGAAAAGGGACTGGCTCATTTGGAGCCATAAGGCAGCTGACCTGTTCTGCTTTCCATGTTGTCTCTTCTGAGATCAGAACAAAAATCAAGCCCTCTACCATTCCAGATGCTGCCCAGGGGTGTTAACGATAACTGGAGGGAAATGTATGACAAAGTGAAGAGTCACATGGCCAATTCTGGTCATCTTCAACATTATCTAGGGTGGAAAAATCTTGCAAATGTCCACAGTGGAAAAAGAGCCATTAATAATGCTATTGAAAAGGGTACACATTCAGAGAAGGAAAAGTGGCGTAAAGTGTTGCGAGGTCTGGTTGACATTACCCTGTTTCTGGCAAAATTAAATTTGCTGTTCCAGGGATCGCATTCTACCCTAGAGCATGATGACTGCAGGCTATTCCTTTCTACCATACAGTTCATCGTTAAATATTATCAAGATCTGAAATGCCACCTTGAAACTTTTATAGAGCATCGAATGACTGGGGAGAGAATGCACGCAAACTTCACGTATTGGCATAGTCAGAATGTGGTAATGTGTACATCCCTCCAATTAAATCCCCATATTATACTGGGGAGATTTGGCCAATAATATACAACTCAGTTACCAAGGCCATGAGGGAATTCCTGGGGGCGTGGTTACTCCTTGCAGGAGACTAACGTTAGGCTAGGGACGCCAGTGGATGATTTGGCCGGATTTCATTCGGAGGAATCAATGTGCTCGCTGCCTATGCCTCCCCGCCACGCATTGGACACTGTTAGGGGGGTAGGGGCGGTGGAGATGGAGGACCTTATTCAAACGCTGGATTTAGTGATTGTTAATGGCCGAGTAAAAGGTGATATGGAAGGAAATTACACCTTTCATTCATTTGCAGGGTCTAGTCTGATTGACTACTTTTTGATCTCTCGCCCGGCTTTCAGACATATCCAGGGTTTACAGGTCTTATTGAGACCCGAGACTGTTCATTTACCCGTCCGGCTAGATCTGGCTTTGTCGGAGGGAAGGTGGGGGGAGCCTCTTGGCCACGCTCCATCTCGACAGTTGCCCCCGTTTGAACATCAAATCACTAGGCCAAAGGGCACGGAGGCCCTTTTTGGGGCTTTCGAGGGGTTTATCAACTCCCCGTTGATTGCCTCCTTGACTAATGTACAAGATCTACAGGCGCCTGAGGTGGTGAGCCGTTATAACAAAGTAATAAATGCTCTGGTCCCAGTATTGACGGTGAGGGGGCTGGCTAAGGAGATGAGTGACAAAAAAGGGCCATCTAAGCGCTGGTTTGACGCAGAATGTAGGGCCGCTAGGGCCTCGCTTTGGAGGTTAACGAAGGGGCTAAGATCTGCCGCTTTGCCTGAAATTCGTCCTATGGTTCAGATACATCGTACATACTACAGGTCTTTATTGCAGGGGAAAAAATTAGCACATCAAAAGGCCCTCTGGTCTGATTTATTATCAGCTACTGAGAAAAAGGATAGTGGTAAATTTTGGAGACTGATACGTTCCCTGTGGTGGAAAGAGGATGTGGCATACTCACAGGATATTCCCGTAGAGGAATGGGAACAATTTTATCTAAACCTTTTCTCGGGTGCCTCTAAAATTCCCCAAAATATACAAATTGCCCCAATTGATGGATTTGCAAGCTGGCCGCCTGTCTCTATGGAGGAGGTTAAAATCTTAATTGGTCTGCTTAAAGTAGGCAAAGCACCAGGGCCTGATTATGTGCCGGCTGATTTAATTAAAGCACATGCAGGTTGGTGGGCCACATTTTTGGCACCTATTTTCACGGCCATAAACTCGTCTGGGGAGATACCGGTCTCATGGCTACAAAGTACATTAGTCCCCATCTTCAAAAAAGGGGAGAGGTCGCTGGTTGGTAACTACCGGCCGATCAGCTTGCTTAGCATCATTGGAAAGATGTATACAAGATTTCTTCTGGACAAATTGAAGCGGTGGATAGCTGAGGCAGGGGCAATTGCGCCCGAACAAATAGGGTTCTGTGAGGGTAGGGCTACCCTAGACCACATCCTCCTGCTGTCATCATTAACCAGGAGACAGGCCAGAAGGAAGGGGAATTTATTTCTTTGCTTTGTGGACCTGGAGAAGGCCTTCGACTCTGTGCCTAGAGAGCGTCTCTGGGCCGGGTTGAGGGCCTCCTCCATTGACCCAAGACTCCTCTTCCTGATGATGAAAATTCATTCCGGGAACACGATGCGGGTGAGATATGGAAGTCAGAGGTTGCTCTCCAGGGAAATCCCGGTGGAATGTGGGGTCCGCCAGGGTTGTCTCTTGGCCCCTGCACTGTTCAATCTTTATTTGAACAGAGCAGTTTTCCATATGAAAGAGGTGGATGGCCATGCTCCATTAATTGGGCTTAGACGACTCCCAGTCATCTTATATGCAGACGACACTGTCTTATTATCACAAACAAGAGTGGGGCTTAAGAGATTGCTCCACCAATTTGGGGAAGTTTGTGATACTGAAGGGCTAAGAATTAATTACAATAAAACAAAGGTACTTATTGTGGGAGCTCGGAAGATCAGGACAGTGTTCCTGTGGAATATTAAAGGGAGGCTTATCGAACAGGTCCCCGCTTTCAAATATCTGGGGGTTTTATTTGCCTCAACACCCGGGTGGAAGCTACATCTTGAGTCAGTGAAAACCCAGGCCAAGAAATCAGGCGTGGCCATTCTAAAATTCTTTTTTGGACAAGGGGGGAAATTGATTGGCCCCGCTCAGAGGCTGTTCCAGACCAAGGTCATCAGCCAAGCACTCTATGCGGCTCCAGTCTGGGCCATAGAGTGCTTGGGGAGCCTGGAGGCCATTCAGAATGGATTCTTAGCCGCCATTTTGGGACTACCAAAGAGCTCCCCGCAGGTGCTGGTGCGTGTGGAAATCGGGAGCCTGCCGGTGCGCACGTTGGCACTACAATCTGTTACCAATTATTGGGCCAAATTGGTAATGATGAGTCAACATGAGATTTCCCTGCTCAGCCTGGCCCGGCAGACGGCCCTATTAGATTATTGGATCGAGGCAGCAGAAATGGAAATCCATCGGTTGGGCTTCTCTCGGGAAGTTCTGCTTGCAGTGGGCGTGGACAGATTTAAGAAGATGGTCCAGGTTAGATTGGGGGACCAGGCTTTACAATTAGAGAGGGCCTTACTTGAAGTCCAACGTGTTGCCCCCGACTATCTCCCTCCAAATCCGTTGAAGCCCAGAGGAGGTTATCTATATTCTTGGGTGGATGCTGCTGGGCGGGTGGCGTTTACCAAGCTGCGATGCAACTCTTTCCCTTCAGCCTTGTTGGAGGGTCGATACATAGGTACACCTAGGGAAGGGAGAGTGTGTGAACTTTGTAATATGGGTACCCCTGATACGGTGTCGCACATTTTACTAAGATGCCCCTTTTTTGAGGGACTAAGATCTAGGTACTTAGGGGGGGTTGTACAAGGCCCTGAGAATATGGTCTTGAAGAAGTTGCTGGGACCAGGGGATACGGAAGCTACCAGGCGAACATCGGTATTTGCAAAAATGGCAATTTTTTGGCGGCAGAAGTGGTTGGAGAACCAGTTTAAGGTGGGGAACTAAATGGTGAGGGGTTACTGAAGGTGGGGAGAAATTATGGCAAGTGGTTGCCCCAAGTGGGGGTAATATAAGTTAGATGGGTGAATGAGATTATTATTATTGGGCCCAGGACGATCCGTGGCAAGGTTACGTAGAGTTGATCTCCATAAAATTTGCAACTGGAAGCCATGACCCACCTGGCTATGGAAGGGACTTTGTTTATGTCCTTGTATTCGGGGTTTAGTCTTTTTGGTAATGACCTTGCTCAAGCTTAAAATTAATTAAAATAACTCGACCCAAAATAATAAAGTATGCTATGTGCTCCCCTGGTAGGATTCAGAGAAGAAAAGGAGGCCTCAAGGGAACGATTTTTAGTAAACTGTACTGTTGGGTTATTGACATAAGTGCTTTTTCTAGCATTGTTTTTGCTTATTAATTTGTGATTTTATTAATTTATGTATGGTCCAATTGTTTATTTATATGTGATACGCGTTATGTATATTCAAATTTGTTTAAACGGCAATGGCCTATGGCTAAGCCTGAATAAAACTATTATTATTATAGTCAGAATGAGTTTTTGGAGGTGTGTGCCAAGAAAATACTAAATACAATTCTTGAGGTGAGAAATGCCCACTACTATGGAATCATCGTAGATGGAACACCTGATGTCTCACATACTGAGCAGTTGGTATTCATCCTGAGGTATGTACATGAAAAAGTTCATAAATGGGATGTGCAGGAACAATTTCTGAAAATGGTGGACTGCAATAAAAAGATAGGAGTAGACATCATGGTGCAGATAAAGAAAGTACTGGTGAATTGTAAGGTAGAGTTGCAGAACTGTAGAAGCCAAAAGGTACAACAATGCTTCAAATATGTCTGGGAAATACCAGGGCATGAAAACTAGAATACAGGATGAAATTGCTCAGGCATTGTTTTCACCCTGCAGCGGACACACTATGAACCTATGTGATACCCAACCCATGTCATGGAGAAGAGCCCTCAAGTCAAAATGTATTTCGGAAATGTACAGAAGCTGTACACCATACTCTCATGCAGTCCTGCAAGATGGAAAATTCTTAAGGAAACTGCAGGACTCTCTCTACTCTGTGTCAACAACTAGTGGAGCATGAGTATTGATGCCGTTCGCCCCCTTGTGAAAAATCATAAAGGGGTGCTAGATTCTCTCTTCAAAACTGAGGAAGAATTGGACTTGACAGCAGAAACCCAGGCTGATGGTTTGGGTCTCATTGAGTGGATGTAATCCTTTGAGCCCTCCTGCTGCAGGAATGAGCAGGGAAGCTGCCGGCTCATTCCCAGAGTGAGGAGGAGCCAAGCCATGTGCAAGAACTCTCACAAGTTGTCCCCTGGTTTCTTGCGCATGTGGACGGGTCGTTATACGGGAGCCCCAGCAACACACCTGCCTCAGGCCCCATAAACCCTATGGGCAGCCCTGGGGCTGGGGCTTGCAACTCTGCCCAACCCTCTCTAGGATTGATTTATTTTTTCTCCAAAAAGCTTTATTGGATTACAAAAGTCACTTACACCTAGTCAAGACTTACTAGGTCACTCAGAGTTCCTTGGTTACAGTGTGGGACTCGCAAACAATTACATTACTTGACTTGTACCATCATTCATTGGTCTTTTTCCTATGTTATTTCCAATCTGTATTATTCCAGATTTCTTACATCATCCTCTTTTGAGCAAGAATTCATTTACTTACTTTATGTAACTCTTTAGTCAACTTATAACTCTAAACACCAAACTTTGCTGGTAAATTACTTATACAAGGTGTCCCCTTTATTTTCCACTTCCTACTCGTATATAGAAATTGAACAGGAATGCCATCTCCTCTTTCTTGGTTCCCTCCTTCTGCATGATCTCTAAGCAAGGGAGCCACGCAGTTACAAAGTCGTCCCTTTGGTCTTTCATATTTGTGCTCATTTTCTCCATTGTAAAGAGATACCACCTTGCATTCATCTATAGTATTCTGTAATGGAGGGAGCCTGCTCTGCTTTCCATTTTCTTGCAATCAGGTTAATGGTTACCAGGCACATTTTCTTACAGGAGCTGAAGTATCTTTTTAACCTTTCAGACTCTGGCTACACCCCCAGGAGACCAATGATTGGAGTGAATGGTATGATTACTTTCGTTATTTTATTCATTAAGTTCCACACTGCTCTCCACAGAGGTTGTATTACTGTGCAATTCCACCAGCAGTGGATGTAAGTAGCCCTTCCCCACAGTTCCTCCAGCAGAGACCCTCACTATTACCGGCCATCTTTTCTAGTCTCACCGGTCCGGTGTGAGGTAATATCTCGTAGCTAATTTTATCTGGATTTCCCTAAATTGAAGGGAGGATGCACATGTATGCATATGCTTCCAAATTTCTGATTTCAGCTTTTCATCTATATTTTTATTTAAGTCTCTCTCCCATTTGCTTATGTATATGCTTTTCCCTTTAAACCATATTTTTTGTAATCCCTGGTAAATTCTAGATAATCTACCTCTATTTACTGTATATTCAAATAATATTTTTTCAAACTTCTGTAGGTTTCTGCTGAATTGCTCAATTTCTTCCTTCTCTGTAAAGAGGCTTTTCAATTGCAGAAATTGAAATATGTCCACTTTTTTCCTGTAGTAGTTCCTCACATTTTGTAAGGTTATGAATTTACCTTTCAGAAAGAGGTGGCCTGCTCATTTTATCCCTTTGTCTTTTAATTTTTTCTGCAGGCTCGGAGCCCAAGTTAATGTGTCTGAGCAGTATCTGATAATATCAGTATAGGATGAGGCTTCCCTTTTTCCTTTAATTCTTTTGAGTAGCACTCCCCATTCTTTCATTGCCACCCCTGTGAGAGGGTGACTATTCCATATACATTGATTATTATACCCTTTATCTGTTAAAGAGTGTTTGAAATTATGTATCTTTAAAATTTACCTTTGAGGTATGTCCATGAAGGAGCTTTCTTGACGTTATACCAATTAGGTAAGGCATTCAGTACTGCTGCCCTGTAGTAAAGATGTAAGTCTGGTCAATTAAGTCCTCCCATTTCTCTTGGCCCATGCAGGGATTTCTTTCAAATTCTGGGTTTTTTATTATTCCATATAAATTCTTGCAGTATTTTGTTGCACTGTCTGAAAAAATAACTTGGTATGGCAACTAGCAGAACTAGTTGAACTAGCAGCCCAATTCCAGCTCCAGCATGGCAAGTGAATGTGACTGAGGGGGCCCCTGAGGTCAGCATAATGTGGGGCGCTGAGGCTGAAGGGTGTACCCAGGATGGGAAGAGCTCTGGTGTCCAGCCCCCCCTCTTGAGACTTGGTGTGGGGGGGGAAGTGGAGCAGTGCCCCCGAGGCGAAGCAACAACGAACCTGGGGAGGCAGGGAAAGCAGCTGGAGTGGGGCGTTGACATCACCCTACCTGACAGGGTGGCGGGGACTGGGACAGACTGCTTCCAGGCCGCAGGTACAAAAACGGGACGCGGCCGTCAGCCATGCTGTTGGCCATGCCAGTGGCACGTGCCGACGGGGCACGGCCAAAGGGGCATGCCCTTTGGTTGTGCCCTTTGGATGGGACTGTTGGTTGGGACCAGGAGCTAAATTTTCTATTATGAATGCTATATGGGAAAAGAAGTTGGCCGGTAAGGGAATTTTTCCTTTTGGAGTGGAGGAGGAAGTTTCTCCTCCCCGCTTCATAGTAATTGGAGAGGGATGGGAACCGAGGTTATTGGATAGTTAGGATAGAAGGGGGTTGATATCTCTTTGTTATGTGCTGTATTTTCAATATAGAGGATTGTATTTAAAATGTTATCAAGGTAGGAAGGAGGGTGGGTAATGTGAGTCATTTGTGTCCTGGTGAGAGCAGGAGGGGGTGGTGTCATTGTAAGAATGGGTAGGAGGATATTGGTTTATTATTGTTATTACAGATATATTGTAATATTCCCTTTTTTGTTGGGAGCTTATTGCTGTTATTAGGTATTGAACATTGAAGTGATGAATTATATAGTTCTATGAATTATTGTATATGCATATGAATTATTATGTTATTGAATAGTGCAGTGGTCTGGAGACTGTTCCCCCTTCCCAGTGAGAGCGGGAGGGTAAGGATAGCTTTTAGATTCTACCTTGGTGGCAGTGGGGGTAGAATGTTGGGGAGTGATAAATATGGAAGGTCTGAGTTACTGTATTGTATTGTACTGATTTAGTTGCTATTGTTATTTTGTATGTTCTCACTTTGTTTGTTAGCCGCCTCGAGTCGCCATGGGCGAGAGAGTGCGGGGTACAAATAAAAGTTTGATTGATTGATTGATTGAAATCCAAATGTACCTATGCAATTCTGCTGCTGCCGTCTGCTGCTGTATGGGAGCTCTTCCCTTGCAAATTCTACCATCTTGGCTCCAAGGGTGCTGCGCACAGGCAAATTCTGCTGCTGCCATCTCTGCTGTTCCACGGGTTCTGTGCCCAGTCAATCCAATGTCCGCTGCTGCCGCCAATGCTGCCTCTTCTGTCTGTGCCACGGTTTCTGTGCCCCGGCAATCCAATGTCTGCTGCTGCTGCCAATGCTGCCTCTGCTGTCTGTGCCATGGGTTCTGTGCCCCGGAAATTCAATGTCTGCTGCTGCTGCCAATGCTGGCTCTGCTGTCTGTGCCATGGGTTCTGTGCCCCGGAAATCCAATGTCTGCTGCTGCTGCCAATGCTTCCTCTGCTGTCTGTGCCATGGATTCTGTGCCCAGTCAATCCAATGTCTGCTGCTGCTGCCAATGCTTCCTCTGCTGTCTGTGCCATGGATTCTGTGCCCAGTCAATCCAATGTCTGCTGCTGATGCCAATGCTGCCTCTGCTGTATGTGCCACAGGATCTGTGCCCCGGCAACCGAATGTCTGCTACTGGGTGGCCACATGATTCACCACTGGGCAAGGTTTGACCAATTGGCAGAATAGCTTGTTGAGATATGGAGAGAAGGATGCAAGCCTCTACCGCTGCTCTGCCGATGCCAACCAGCCTACAATGCCTGGCCAAGCAGGGTGCCAGCCACTCCAGCCTCAGAACCCACCATCAGAGTTCTGGGGCTGTCATTCCACTCATGGGGAGCCATCATTCCACTTGTCTTGAAGTGTCCCACATCCAGGCCAGTCAGCCTGCAATGCCCGGCTAAGCAGGGGTGCCAGCCACTGAGCCCTGGCCAGGCCTCTGTTTTTCCCCACCAATGCCAGCCAGCCTGCAATGCCGGTCAAGCAGGGTTGCCAGCCACCAAGCCCTGGCCGGGCCTCTACCGCTGCTCCACTAATTCCAGCCAGCCTGCAATGCCTGGCCGAGCAGGGGTTCTGGCCAGTTCAGCCCCAGGAACCATCATCAGGGTTCTGGGACCATCATGCCACTCACAGGGAGCCATCATTCCACTTGTCTGCAAGTGCCCCACATCCAGGCCAGCCAGCCTGCAATGCCCAGCCGAGCAGGGGTGACAGCCACCAAGCCCTGGCTGGACCTCTGCCCCTACCCCACCAATGCCAGCCAGCTTGACTGCTTGGTCGAGCAGGGGTACCAGCTAGGGCTGAAACGGCAGCAGCTTTTACCAAGCCGCGATTCCATTCCACCATTTCAGAATTGCCCACACCACATCGCGGCTTTTCTGCTGACATTCTGCTAATTCCGCCGGCATTCTTCAAATACGGAAACTATCGGGAAAATTGCAGAATTGTCGGAAACTGTCAGAAAACCGCTGTTCCGCTGTTTTGTGGTGCTGGCAGAATGGCGGAAGTAGCAAAAATGGCATGTTTCCACTATTTGTGAAACCTGTGGAAGTAGCTGAATGAAATTAGTGGAACTGTGGAAGTAGCAGAATGAAACTAGTGGAATGAAAGCCTCTGCCATGCCGTACCACTAATTGGTGAACCCTGTTTCTGGGAGAAATAGCTACCACTGCAACTTTCCACTACAGCCCTAGTACCAGCCGCAGTTACTGTGCCCAGGAAATCCAGTGTCTGCTTCTGCTGCTGGTACTGCACATCAGCCATTTGCTCAGCACTCTTGTAGACGGGCATAGCTCAGATGAGTGTGCTGACAGGCAAGGCTTGCCCAATTTACTTTAGAGCTTCTTGAGCTCAGTCAAGTAGAATACCAGCCTGCAACACCGGACCAAGTAGGTGTGCCAGCCACCGAGCCCTGGCTGGGCCTCTGCTGCTCCTCCACCAATGCCAGCCAGCCCAAAATGCCTGGCCGAGCAGGGGTGCCAGCCACTCCAGCCCCACGACCCACCGTCAGGGTTCTGGGGCCATCATTCCGATCACGGGGAGCCATTATTCCACTTCATCTAGAAGCTGCCACTCTAGTCGCAGGACCCACCATCAGGGTTCTGGGGCTATAATTCCACTCATGGGAATCCATCATCCCATGGCATCAAGAAACAGCCAGCCACTCCAGCCCCAGGACCCTCTGTCAGTGTTCTGGGGCTGTCATTCCACTCATGGGGAGCTGTCATTCCACTGCATCCAGAAGCAGACACTCCAGCCCCAGGACCCACCATCAGGGTTCTGGGGCCATCATTCTGCTTACAGGGAGATGTCATTCCACCGCATCAAGAAACAGTCAGCCACTCCAGCCCCAGGCCCCACCATCAGGGTTCTGGGGCCTATGTTACAGGCAGGGAGGGCTGTCCATCCACTTCATCCAGAAGCTGCCACTCTTGTCCCAGGACCCACCATCAGGGTTCTGGGGACATCATTCCGCTCACGGGGAGCTGTCATTCCACCGCATCATGAAGCGGACACTCCAGCCCCAGGACCCACCATCAGGGTTCTGGGGCCTACATTACAGTCAAGGGGAGCCATCATTCCACAGCATGCCATGGGGTCTGTGCCCTGGCAATCCAATGTCCGCTTCTACTGCGCCATGGGTTCTGTGCCCCAGCAATCCAATGTCCACTTCTGCTGCACCATGGGTTCTGTGCCCCGACAATCCAATGTCCGCTTCTGCTGCCTCTGCCATACCATGCGTGGTGCGTCACCATGCACCACTTGGTGAAGGGCGTGCCTGGCGTGACCCACTCCCTCACCATGGTGGTCAGGGCTGCCTCAATCTTCTGAGTGGTGTGAGGGCCATACATTACTTCTGCCTAAAGCAGAACCCACTTATACCCTGCTTTAGGACCCCTCCTACCACTGTCAAATGTTGCCTTTGGGTCCTGCCACCAGTGTGGCATCACTGCCAGGTAGGTATGCTGTGCGTTCCTACTCGACCACAGGTCGGTGGTGAAGTGGGCGGTGGCACCCCAACCCCTTGCCAGCTGCTCCCTCACCCACTCCTTTAAAGCCCGGTACAGGGCTGGCACCACCTGCTGACTCAGAGTGGTGCACGAGGGCAGCCTAAGCTGGGGGGGCCAGGAAGCCAATCAGGCACCTAAACCCCATGTCCCCGACCACTGAGAAGAGCTGCCCATCCAGTGCTATCATTTCCCCCAACATGTGTGTGGCTTTCATTGAATGAATGAATAGTTTATTAAGTGTGACTAAGGTTATTGCACATTTAAAATTATTAAAATAATATAAAATAGGTAATAGCCATTCCTAATCAGACACAAAATGTACATATAATCATAAATAAAATTTAACTGAAAACATAATTAGAATAAGAATTGCTCTAAAAACAACATGTATATAATGACACACACATTATTCATGTGTATACACGTGTATATAATAACGCACACATACAGCAGATAGTATATAGGGATATGAATGAAAATAAGTGTCACGGTCCACCACCCAAAGGCAATTTATAGCTAAGAAATGCCTGCCTGAGGTTCATTGCCTGAATAAAAAAATGAATTATATTCAAGGTGTCATTAGCCACCTGATCAGACAATGCCAGTTGGAGAAGAGAATGATCTGACCTGCCCAGAAACTTTGCCAGGAAAGAATTAAGTAATTTGGCCCTTATGTCATCATAAAGATGACATCTCAGTAGGACATGATCAACCGATTCCACTTCCAAAAGGGCATAAATGCTAGAGAAAAGGCAATCCACTATACCGTCCCTCCAAAAGCTTAGTGGGGAGGACATTGAATCTCACAGCCAGGTAGAGTCTTTTCCCCCTTGCAGAGCAAAGGAGGGAGAGGTAGTTAGCAGCGCTAAACCCCCTAAAGGTAAGTGGCAAAAATATATCCATATGGGGGGAAGCTCGAATCGTGGCAATCTCATCCTGCCAGTTTATGTCCCCCCATCTCTGGTGTAATTCTACCCCAGCGGCTTGGGGTCCCTTCCCCAGTAGGTAATCTTTGGGAAGGCCTAATTTCTCCAGATGAACTTGTACCTTGCATTGCCATTGACCCTTGTATGGGTCTACTTCCAAGAAAGCCAGTAAACCAACTCCAGGGAATCTAACAATCTTGTTCCAAAATTTGAGCATGCGCGTGCAAGCCAAATAAAACCAACTGCGCTGCCCCAATTCCAGCCTTACATGGAGTACCTTTAGGAGCACAAACCAGGGACCATAGAAACTTGGATTGGACAATATCTACATCGACACAGATCAAAGGAACCCATAACTGTGCTGTTTGGACAAGGGGGAGGGGAGAGGGGGAAGAGGATATGGGGGTGGTTGGGAGTGCCGCTCGACGGCAGCGAGGGGCTGGGGATATGTGGCTAAGGGGGGGTGGGAGG
>QEPC01000727.1:634182-646857 GCA_003113815.1 Sphenodon punctatus
TGCAAATCCTGCTCTCCCAGGGGTGCTGGGGGATGCTAGATATTACAACTAGAAAGCCGCCCCTCCTGGCTGGCACATGCAAATCCTGCCCTCCCAGGGGTGCTGGGGGATGCTAGATATTACAACTAGAAAGCCGCCCCTCCTGGCTGGCACGTGCAAATCCTGCTCTCACAGGGGTGCTGGGGGATGCTAGATATTACAACTAGAAAGCCGCCCCTGGCTGGCATGTGCAAATTCTGCCCTCCCAGGGGTGCTAGGGGATGTTAGATATTACAACTAGAAAGCAGCCCCTGACTGACACGTGCAAATCCTGCCCTCCCAGGGGTGCGAGGGGATGCTAGATATTACAACTAGAAAGCCGCCACTCCTGGCTGGCACGTGCAAATCCTGCCCTTCCAGGGGTGCTAGGGAATGCTAGAATTTGCAACTAGAAAGCCACCCCTGGCTGGCACGTGCAAATCCTGCCCTCCCAGGGGTGCTAGAGATGGTGACGGGAGATGTGACCCTGGCTGGAGGAATGAAGCTGCCCTTATTTAGGGGTGCGTAGGGAATGGGATGGCAACAACTGGAGAGTGGTGACTCTTGATAGTCTGGCACATGTTTGGGTGGGAATGCTCATGCCTGACTGCTGGAAGAATCCCCCACACTACAGTACCCTCTCTGTGGCAGACATCCACTGCCACCCACTATTGGCGACTGTTTGTGCCTGACTAATGCCCACGCACCCACCCGCATGCCAGTGAGCAGAGCTCGCTCTAACTGATACAGTCTTTCTTGTCTTAAAGTAGAAAAAAGGTTTACAAACCTGGCAGGAATGGCAGTAGAGCCCACCGCTTCCTCCTTATCCGAGGAGGAAGCCAGTGCCACCGGTGCCACGGGAGGTGTAGCAGGGGCAACGGGCTCCACGGGTTCCTCCTCCTCCTCCACCGGCAAATGTTCCCCCAGCCGGAAGATGCGAGCAGGAGCAGCCTTAGTCTTCTTCATTTTTTTTTTCTTCAAAAAACACAGACAGTCACAGCACAAACCAACAGTCACCCACAACACACACCAACCCAACCAAACACACAGCACAGCCAACCCAACACAATCACAGCCAAAACACATGAACTAAGCAGCCACCGACTGAAACACACACCCACTCGCCTCACACGCACATGAATTTCCGGTTTCCGGCACGATTCCCAGCTTCCCGCGCGCTCGCAATGTTTTTAGGCCAAACACCAAACGCGAACTCGGCGATCCACCTGAACGGCGAATGGCCGAACACGAACACACGACATGAACATGGCCAAACTGAACGGCCAAACGCGAACTGAGCGATCCACCCGAAGGCCGAACACGAACATACAACCCGAACGTGGCTGAACCGAACGATCGAATGTGAACACGGTGATCCACCCGAACGGCCAAACACGAACACACGAACAGAACGCTGCTGAACCGAATGACTGAACATGAACCGCGATCTGTTCACCCATCCCTAAATATCATCATATAAAGAGATGAGTGGAGGGGACGAGGCCTGTGGAATAGGCTTGTGTACACCTGAAGGGCCTATAGGATGAGGAGTGACAGTTGGCTCTATGTCCATCGCTATCTGCTGTAATCTAGAGTTAATTGATACTGCAGGCCTTTTCTTGTGCACTCCTTGTAAGTTCAGGGTTCTAGGAGGGCCAGATAATGCTACACTCCCTGGATGCTTTGACGCAGAAGGCATCATCACCTGTGGATGGGACTTCTAGTCTCTAGCATCCAACTCAGGGAAGAGGGGAAGGGGAAACATCTTTAAACACCTCACAAACATTGATGCTCAAAGATGAGAACAAATCTGGTTATTCCAATATCTACGCAGCTAATCTACGGGTGCGGAAATGAACCAGTAACCACTTAACAGAATTGGGAGCAGGTAGAATTTGAAAATAATTAATGTGCCAGGAAGGAATGTGGCAGGACAAAATAAAAGAGAGGTGTTGCAAGATGGCCTTCTTAGAGGACCACTGAGGAAATAATCCATTAGGCAAAGGATGGATTTTAAAAGCGACAGCATCCTGCACAAGTTGTAAATGGTCAACTAGCTTATAAGAGTTGCTCTCAGCATTAGCAGGTAGTTTAGTACCCAACTGGGCAGGAAGGGGTGAGACTCTCTTAAGTGAAGCTGATGGAGCTGTCAAAAACTCTTGGACTACTTCACCTGATCTACCTGCTTTCAAGTCCTCTATAGAGTCAATAACATTCTTCATCTTGGACTTCTGAGTGTGCAATATGGAAATGATCTCTTCCAGTTGGGTCAATAATTTCTTAAACTATAAGGAAACATTGATTCCCCAAAATTTCATACGGGGTGATATTAGACTTGGAGAACAATAAAGAACCATCAATGGAAAATGGTTCCTCTGCACAATGCTGAGGAGAATCTAATAGACTGGAGGTAGTCAAATGAGAAGGACATTGAACAGGGATGGAGCCTGCCAGGTCCTGGGATGGGGTGTCCAACACTAAGGGCCTGGTAGGCTGTTTGCAGACTGCACTCCCACCTCCAGTGCCTGACTTAGGGCAAATGTAATGCTCAAGTTTCTGTTGTTTTGACTTTGAGGGCTCCAGGTGGGCGACGTTAGCTTGACACCCCCTCTTCCTGGTCATTATACAATATTAACAGAACAATATGCACTATCTAAATCCCAGCCCAGATCACAAGGATCAAACAATCAGTACTAAAATGTAATGACAGGAGCTTATATAAAGACACTACAGTCTCAAATGCCTCCGGATAAATATAGGTAACTCACAACAATATGTCCTTAGCAGATACCAGAAGGAAGTCCAGAGCAGCCAATGGAGATCCAAGCAGCCCACTCACGGCCCATGCTTAAGGCTGTGTGCACAAGGGCGCACCGTTGTGCGCGCAGCCCTTAGGCTTGCGGCCCTGAGGCACACCCCACCGATGCTGCCTAGGTGGAGCAGGGTCTAATAATCTCACACCGGGAGTCCAATTCCTCTCAGCTCTCGATCTGATAGGCTCGCTGCTGGGAATATCCAGGTGGGACTCACACAGGGGACTAACGACCCGTCGCCCAGGGGGCATGGCTCCTGGGCTGGGCTTCCCCCGATGATCTCACCAGGTGTGTACTGCATGCAGCAAGCTGGGATGGCACAGCTCCTCAGCTCTAGGTGTCCTAAACTGCTGTTACTGCAGCTGTAAAAGTGGGTCCAACTGCACTGAACACCTCCGGCGCCACCTAGGTGGAGCAGGGTCTAATAAGCTTGCACTGGGAGTCCAATCCCTCTCAGCCGTCAATGTGTTAGGCTTGCTGCTGAGGATATCCAGTTGGAAATCACACAGGGGATCGATGACTCGGGGGCGTGGCTCCTGGGCTGGGCTTCCCCCGATGATCTCACCAGGTGTGCAACACATGCAGCAAGCTGGACTGGTGCAGCTCCTCAGCGCTATGTGTCCTAAACTGCTGCTACTGCTGCTGCAAAAGTGGGTCCAACTGCATTGAACACCTCCTGTGGCTTTCAGTTGAAAGCCACACCACCCTCCACATCCTGCAGCTGCTGAGGGACCTGGCAGCTGCCCCCACCCCAGCTCCTCCATGGTGCACTGATGCTGCTGATTCTGCTCCCCCCTAGCAGTGATACTGCTCTTGCTTCTAGAGGCAACTGTTAGAGCAGGACGCTTGCCCCTTGATGGAGGCGGATGACTGGCCACTGCAGTCAGGAACCTGCTGGCATCCACTGCCCCTGCCTGCCCACTTAGCAGCACAGCGCTGTGACATCCCTTGAGGTGCCTCGCCATGGCAGTTGTGCCAAAGTTGGTGACCACCTGCCCACGCTTCACCACCTTCTGGCACAAAGTGCACTGCACCTCCCTGGGATCATCTGCTCACACCAACTTAAAATGCACCCAGATGGAGTATTCCCCCACCCCCCGCCTTCTGGCCTGCACCGGGTGATGCACCACTGACAGCGCTGCTGGGAGGGGCAGAACATGGTGGTGACACAGCTCTCAGAGGGACAGCCATCACCTCAGCACCAGACATCTCCTCCACAGGACTAGTGTCTGCCTCGCTGTCCCCAATCTGAGTGATGTCCTGTGAAGGAGAATACTGGGACCCTGAGGCTGATGGACTGCCCACCATGCTGCTTCCACTCTCCTTGTGTCCCCTATAGCTGCTGCCTCTGCTGCTCCTCCTCTCTCTGCTGCCATTGCCCGGGGATTGGGCCCTGCCTCTTGCAGCCGGAGTGCGATCCACCAGCCCTAAACTGCTGGGGATCACCTCAATAATGGGGTGGGGACATTGGTGGCCCTGGAGGAACATCTGACCCCAAAGCACCTGCTCCTACAGTCACAGCAGAGACAGCCACAGTCTCCTGGAGTGAAGGCCGTCCAGTGCCCTGTGTGGCAGTGGAGGATGCTGGTAGGAGGTGCCGCCAAACCACAGCCTGGGTAGTGCCACTGCTGGGAGTCTCTGAAGCTTAATTGCCAAATCAGGCATGTGCAGTTTGGGGCGTGGTGATGGGCTCGGGCTGCTGCATGCTGCCACTCCGCTGTCACGGCCCCTGGCACCTCTGCCACGTGCCCCATTGCCCGCCTTACAGGCAGCAGACCGGCCTCTCCTGCTTCCCTTCTCCATTTCTCCCACCCAAAGAATGCACACACAAAGATAGATAGATAGATAGATAGATAGATAGATTAGATAATTTATTCAAATTGGTAATCTAATATTATATATATCTACACTAACTCTAACTGCTATTAACGATTCTAAAACCTATGGAACGAAATGGAATATTATCTAATATCTACAAAGGCCTAGTCCTACAAGCACACTATAAAATATTAAAACTGAATCACTACACACTATCTCTATCTATCTCTATAACTAAGCTAACTCCTACATCTATCTATCTATCTATCTATCTATCTAAAATTGAAATGAAAGCTAAATCAATCTAATACTACTCTAAATAAATCCAAAAACAGGGGAAGGGAATCAGGGATGGAATATATACAGGGAGCAGGGAAGGATTCAATTGAGGGTAGGGAGAAAGAACACGAGGGGTAAAAAATAAAAATAACACCTAAATCTATCTAATCTAATATAATCTAACCTAGATAAATAAAACTACAGAGGTACATGTGTGGAAATGGGTGAAATAGGAGGATGGCAATGGACTGGGAGGTACAAAAACTGCTTTGAGAGGGAGACTTCTGAAAACGCCTGCTGCCAGGATCAGTGGCTAGCTCAGAAGGAGTTGGAAGGGGGGAAGGCAATTACTTTTGTTACTTCCTGCGCCCGCTTTACCCCAAGCCCCATTGGATCCTTGTATGGCCATGGCCAATGAAGCCAGTGGTCTGAGGGAAAGAGGGATGGTGTGTCATGGGTTGGAGGGTCTGCACCCCCACTTTACCGGGTTTGAGTGACTCAGTTTCCCTCGCGTACAGCCCACTTGAATCAGTTTTTCTCTCTAGCCGATTCAAGCCTGCCGCAGGGACAACCCCTTTGTCACCCAAGGGCCCGATCCTTCTCATTTTCAGACTCTTTAATCTCTGGGTTCGCAAGAGCTTGAAAGCCCTTGTTGCTCACTTGTGTTCAAATGTTAGACACAGACACTTCTTCATAAAGATAAGTCAGTTTATTGATTACATAAGCAAGATAATTGATATAGAGTGGTTACTAGAAATCAATGGTAAACATAACGCATTCCTGATCTATACTGGTTGAGTTCCTAAATAAGGATCTTACCCTACAAAGGTCCATAAGTTCTGGTTCCTCAATCATAGGTGTAGAATGACTGGGCACTGATCTCTTAGTTGGTAGAAAGCAAAATCATGCCTCTCAGTCCATGGTTTGACTCAGCCCTCCTGGCTGAAAGATGTTGAGTGAGTTCCCAATAGTCTCTCCCCCTCTCTGAGGTACAACTCCTTATATCCCCAGGAAGAAGCCCCTCGTATCTTCTCAAGGCTTCTAGAATTCCTTTTGTTCTCTCTATCAGCTTTCTGTGTCTCTTACATGTAGGCAATGGCTACCTGAATCAGCATTTTAAATGTCTCTGGCCATCCGTCTGGGGCAAATCCACAAACTGTCTTTCCATTTCCTGGAGCTTGGTCAAGTTTCACAGTCTTGATTTGAGTTTTACAGTTCTTAATTGTAACATTACATACATGTGGAACCTTTTGCTTTACATATTTACTAGACTTGTAGTCTACATGTAGGCCAGTATCACATGTGTGTGACCCTATGTTCCTCCGTGACATGGTGATTGGGCAGGATGGCTGCTAGTCCAAGACTCTTTACCCTGGTGCCAGGAAATCTGCTCCTCAGCTACCCCCGCTACCCCCTCTCCCCCCCGGCCTTCCAGCCCTGTTTTTTCCCACCTGAATGCACCCGAACTCATCCAAATGGGGCCAAACTGTTCGGGGGTTTGGCTGTTCGGTTCAGCCGTTTTGTTCAGTCATCCGAATGGATCAAGTTCAGGCCAAACACCGAATGGTCAAACCACGTTCTAATGCAGTGCCAGTCATAGGCAGGCACCTGACATGGCAGGGGGAGGGAGGCTGCAGGAGGGAGAATGTGGAGCAACCCCAACAGACTGATGGACACTGGCCAATTACTGCGTGCTTCCAGCTTTACAGGACCAATCAGTATTGGCTTCGAGGTGGGCATAGGGGGTGGCCTTCAGGAGGGCATAGAAGGGAAATAACTGGGACTTTGGGGATAACAACCCAGCAATCAGGAAACATAATGTAGACCTCCAAGCTGGCCAATTATCATCACAATCACATCCTGCAGTGTTGTGACAGAGGACATAAGAGAATCTCTATTGGCTCTTTCCTAAACAGATGCTTCTGACTTCCCAGTAACAAGTGGGGGAGAGATGTTGGGAGGGTCACAGCAAAGAATGAGGACATTTGGTTGACATTTCTGCTGGCCAATTGGCATCACAAACCGATCGTATACCACAGTGACATGTAAGAGAATCCCTGGCATAGACTCCTTCTCTGCATATGATGTGCAGGCATATAAAATTGGGACCTTTTATCACATATTTCTGATATTTGGCAGAGATGGTCGGGAAAGTGTGATATACAGTCCTGCAAAATTTAAAGTACATTATCTGACCCCCGGATCGCTTTTCATAAAAAAGCATTGATAATGGGCAAGCTGGAAACTTTCCCTCCGGGGTGAAAACACCTCCCTTTTTATCTTCATTAGTAAGAGCCACAGTAGTAGTTAATATCTCATAAATTCAAGTAAACTCACCCTATGTCATGTATGGACTGCAAGTTAACTCAAACCACTCCTTTTCTGGGGATAATAGAACTCCTCCCAAGATAGGGCAAAAGCATAATGCGCTGAACTCATTTCCTAAACCAATAATGCAAACCGTAGAGAGAACTTTTTTGTTCCTACGTGCTTTCTCCTTTTGCGCATTTTCTAACCTGTTTTGTGGTGAAGAATTTAATTTTCAACTGCCCCCTCGAGATAGTGGGGCTCATTCTGTAAGAGATTATTTATCCCTGTTTAAATTGTATTTGGTCCATAGGGCAACTAAGCATTGCGTTTTGAGACCTTTGGAATGGCAACAGACATCCTTGTGGATATGTTTATATCTTCCCCAGGCATTGCAGGATTTTAAAATATTTATTAGAGCAGCAACAGATACCCTTGAGGATACGTTTATATCTCCTCCAGACATTGCAGGATTTTTTATTTTCATCCCTGAAGAAGCTTATTTAAGCGAAACATTGGATCTCTACCTCAGTGAAGTTTTTTTTAATTTACTTTCTGCATACTGAGTTTTGGACTTCCACCTTTACTGAAGCTTGTGAATATATTTCTGCTTACCTGGTTTTGGGGTATTTGGGATTTGCTTTGTCTATTGTATCTTTTGACTTTTGTGACCACTGTACTGACAAGATCTTTTCAATTACAATCCATTTTTATTAATTATTTCTGTGGTTTATACTTGCCATCCTGTACAGTTGTAGTCGGATTTGTTTACTGCTAATTTCTGCACTTTCACCATAACCAAAACAAGATAACATTCAGTGAAAGGCCAAAGTGTTTACTGCTAATTGTACAGCATGTGATCTGGGGTTGGGTAGGGGTTTTTATTTATTTATATTTATTTATTTATTAAATTTGTACCCCGCCCCTCCTGAAACACAGTTCGGGGCAGCTTCCAATCATAAAATACAATTTAAAACAATACAAAATACTTTAAAATATCATATAAACATTTAAAAACACCTAAGCAGGGCCTGGGATACAAAAAAGAAATTACTTGGGATGGGGAATAAAAACCAACTACCCACCCCCCTCCCCAAAGGCCCGGGCGAACAACCCGGTCTTGCATCTTCGCCGAAATATTAACAGGCTTGGGGCCAGGTGGCCCTCCTCCGGAAGGGAGTTCCAGAGATGCGGCCCGGCCACCGAGAATGCCCTCTCCATTGTGGCCTCCCACTTAACGCTGGGGACCTCCAAGAAGGTACCCCCATCAGACCAAAGGAGCCGCTACAGGGCATGGAGGGTGAGGTGGTCCCNTAAATGTCTCTGGCCATCCGTCTGGGGCAAATCCACAAACTGTCTTTCCATTTCCTGGAGCTTGGTCAAGTGTCACAGTCTTGATTTGAGTTTTACAGTTCTTAATTGTAACATTACATACATGTGGAACCTTTTGCTTTACATATTTACTAGACTTGTAGTCTACATGTAGGCCAGTATCACATGTGTGTGACCCTATGTTCCTCCGTGACATGGTGATTGGGCAGGATGGCTGCTAGTCCAAGACTCTTTACCCTGGTGCCAGGAAATCTGCTCCTCAGCTACCCCCGCTACCCCCTCTCCCCCCCGGCCTTCCAGCCCTGTTTTTTCCCACCTGAATGCACCCGAACTCATCCAAATGGGGCCAAACTGTTCGGGGGTTTGGCTGTTCGGTTCAGCCGTTTTGTTCAGTCATCCGAATGGATCAAGTTCAGGCCAAACACCGAATGGTCAAACCACGTTCTAATGCAGTGCCAGTCATAGGCAGGCACCTGACATGGCAGGGGGAGGGAGGCTGCAGGAGGGAGAATGTGGAGCAACCCCAACAGACTGATGGACACTGGCCAATTACTGCGTGCTTCCAGCTTTACAGGACCAATCAGTATTGGCTTCGAGGTGGGCATAGGGGGTGGCCTTCAGGAGGGCATAGAAGGGAAATAACTGGGACTTTGGGGATAACAACCCAGCAATCAGGAAACATAATGTAGACCTCCAAGCTGGCCAATTATCATCACAATCACATCCTGCAGTGTTGTGACAGAGGACATAAGAGAATCTCTATTGGCTCTTTCCTAAACAGATGCTTCTGACTTCCCAGTAACAAGTGGGGGAGAGATGTTGGGAGGGTCACAGCAAAGAATGAGGACATTTGGTTGACATTTCTGCTGGCCAATTGGCATCACAAACCGATCGTATACCACAGTGACATGTAAGAGAATCCCTGGCATAGACTCCTTCTCTGCATATGATGTGCAGGCATATAAAATTGGGACCTTTTATCACATATTTCTGATATTTGGCAGAGATGGTCGGGAAAGTGTGATATACAGTCCTGCAAAATTTAAAGTACATTATCTGACCCCCGGATCGCTTTTCATAAAAAAGCATTGATAATGGGCAAGCTGGAAACTTTCCCTCCGGGGTGAAAACACCTCCCTTTTTATCTTCATTAGTAAGAGCCACAGTAGTAGTTAATATCTCATAAATTCAAGTAAACTCACCCTATGTCATGTATGGACTGCAAGTTAACTCAAACCACTCCTTTTCTGGGGATAATAGAACTCCTCCCAAGATAGGGCAAAAGCATAATGCGCTGAACTCATTTCCTAAACCAATAATGCAAACCGTAGAGAGAACTTTTTTGTTCCTACGTGCTTTCTCCTTTTGCGCATTTTCTAACCTGTTTTGTGGTGAAGAATTTAATTTTCAACTGCCCCCTCGAGATAGTGGGGCTCATTCTGTAAGAGATTATTTATCCCTGTTTAAATTGTATTTGGTCCATAGGGCAACTAAGCATTGCGTTTTGAGACCTTTGGAATGGCAACAGACATCCTTGTGGATATGTTTATATCTTCCCCAGGCATTGCAGGATTTTAAAATATTTATTAGAGCAGCAACAGATACCCTTGAGGATACGTTTATATCTCCTCCAGACATTGCAGGATTTTTTATTTTCATCCCTGAAGAAGCTTATTTAAGCGAAACATTGGATCTCTACCTCAGTGAAGTTTTTTTTAATTTACTTTCTGCATACTGAGTTTTGGACTTCCACCTTTACTGAAGCTTGTGAATATATTTCTGCTTACCTGGTTTTGGGGTATTTGGGATTTGCTTTGTCTATTGTATCTTTTGACTTTTGTGACCACTGTACTGACAAGATCTTTTCAATTACAATCCATTTTTATTAATTATTTCTGTGGTTTATACTTGCCATCCTGTACAGTTGTAGTCGGATTTGTTTACTGCTAATTTCTGCACTTTCACCATAACCAAAACAAGATAACATTCAGTGAAAGGCCAAAGTGTTTACTGCTAATTGTACAGCATGTGATCTGGGGTTGGGTAGGGGTTTTTATTTATTTATATTTATTTATTTATTAAATTTGTACCCCGCCCCTCCTGAAACACAGTTCGGGGCAGCTTCCAATCATAAAATACAATTTAAAACAATACAAAATACTTTAAAATATCATATAAACATTTAAAAACACCTAAGCAGGGCCTGGGATACAAAAAAGAAATTACTTGGGATGGGGAATAAAAACCAACTACCCACCCCCCTCCCCAAAGGCCCGGGCGAACAACCCGGTCTTGCATCTTCGCCGAAATATTAACAGGCTTGGGGCCAGGTGGCCCTCCTCCGGAAGGGAGTTCCAGAGATGCGGCCCGGCCACCGAGAATGCCCTCTCCATTGTGGCCTCCCACTTAACGCTGGGGACCTCCAAGAAGGTACCCCCATCAGACCAAAGGAGCCGCTACAGGGCATGGAGGGTGAGGTGGTCCCTCAGGTATGAGGGGTCGAGACCCTCCCTCTGTGAGAGAGAGGCAGTTACCCATATAATAGTATGGACTTCCATCCCTCCATGAGAGGGAAGGGTGAAGGGTTTGGATATGGCTGGGGTTGGAGGGGATTGTCACCTCTCAGTGAGAGAGAGAGGCGATATCCTGGGAATGGGGACTGGGTTAATGTGTAGAGGGCTGTCTTCACCTGGGGGGAGAGATGCCGCTTAAGAAGAGGATGGTTTATGTTGCCTGGTGAGAGCAGGTGACTCTGTGTGTGTGTGTGGGGGGGGGGATCTCCCTTGCCAACTGGGCAGAGCAGCCAGAAGGTGGGAGGCCCAGGGTGTTGCCAGGGGGGCCATATTATTATTAATTATTTATATTATATTATTTATTATTATTATTATTATTATTGTTGTTGTTTTATTTATATAGTACAGGCAATGTACCTGGTGCTTTACAAAGAATAAGATAGACACGGTCCCTGCCCAATCTAAAGACAGGGGTAGGGGAGACAGGGAAGGGGGAACAGAGGGTGAAAACAGACATGATGCTAACCACCCTTTAACCACCCTTATTGGTCATTTATGCATGTTTCAGGGCTGCATAGGGCACCAATACAGCCCTGCAACATGCATAACCACCAAGGGTGGTTAAAGGGTGGTTAACATCATGTCTGTTTTCACCCAGAGTGAGAGACAAGGGTTGCGACATTCATGAGTATGTGAAAGCTCAGGTACACGTTCTTGGTTTGATTGCAGTAAGTTGGGAGTTTACAGATAGCAGGTGGGGGATAATCCTGGGTGGGAATTGTTATCAGGAGTTAGGAAGGGCAGAGCAGAAGAGGTGGATTTTGAGGAGGAACTTGAAAGTGTGAAGGGTGGGAGCCAGGCGGATGAGAGCAGGGAGGGAGTTCCAGGCATGCGGGGCAACGAGGAAGAAGGGATGAAGACAGTTGGGGGAGCAGGGGAGGCGTGGGAGGGTGAGGGAAGGGATGGAGGAGGAGCGCAGTGCTTGAGCATGGGTTTGGAGGGAGATCAGGGCAGAAACATAGGGGGGAGCGAGGTTGTGAAGGGCTTTGTAGGTGAATACAAGGAGCTTGTGCAGAATGTGCTCAGGAAGAGGGAGCCAGTGGAGAGAGGAGAGGAGAGTCTGCACGTGGTCAAAGCGACGCCCTAGGTGGATGATCCTGGCAGCAGAGTTTTGAACAGAGATAAGGGAAGAAAGGTGAGAGAGAGGAAGGCCAGCGAGGAGGAGGTTACAATAGTCGAGGCGTGAGATGACTAGGGCATAGATGAGAGTTTTGGCAGAGGAGATAGACAGAAAAGGGCAGACCTTGGCAATGTTGTGGAGGGAGAAGAGACAGTATTTGGTAACGGAGTAAATATAGGGTTTGAAGGTAAGGTGCGAGTCGAAGATGAAGCCCAAGCTGTGGGTTTGGGGGACAGGGAGGATGGAGACCCCATCAATAGTAATTGACAGGGAAGAGGGAGAGGAAGGATTGGGAGGGAAGATCAGGAATTCAGTTTTTGCCATGTTCAGTTTAAGTTGGCGTTGAGACATCCAGGCAGAGACATCAGAGAGACAGTTGGTGGGACAAGCTTGAACAGAGGGGGAGAGGGAAGGA